>OVBE01002145.1:0-32073 GCA_900406425.1 Iberis pinnata | reverse complement strand
CTCTCTCTCTCTCTCTCTCTCTCTCTCTCTCTCTCTCTCTCTCTCTCTCTCTCCTATTTACATAATTTGTAAGTTTTACTCCCTTTCCTATTTTTGGTAGATATATCATATAAATTCAAATAATAAAATCACAAAATTTTATCGAAAAACATATTTTTTTCTAAATCTAACATGATAAAAATATATAAAACGAGCTTATATTTTTAAATAGTGAATAATAAATAGTGAATTTGCGTTTTAGTGAGATATAAAACGTCTTATCTTTTTGTTCTAAGTTTTGAGTTTATATTTGGGGTTTTGGATTTATATTTTGGGGTTTAGGATTTATATTGGGGGAGGGGGGTTTGTGGTTTATATTATTGGGTTTAGGGTTTATATATATATATATTTGGGAGGGGGGTTGGGTTTATGTTTTGGGGTTTCAGATTTATATTTTGGGGTTTAGGATTTATATTTTAGGGTTTAGGGTTTATATTTTAGAGTTATGGGTTTATATTTTTGGGTTTTGTGTTCATATTTTGGGATTTTGGGGTTTATATTTAGGGGATTTAGGATTTATATTTTGAGGTTTAGTGTTTATAATTTGGGATTTTGGGTTTATATTTTGAAGTTTAGGATTTATAATTTGGGGTTTCAGGTTTATCTTTTTAGGTTTAGAGTTTATATACATAAGTAATCCAAATATTTTGCTAGAGTAGTCCGACTATTTTTGAGTTTATATTTCACTAATCAAATTCACTATTCACTACTTAAAAACTATAAGTCTCCTTTATATAATTTTATGATGTTAAATTTAGAAAAAAATATGTCTTTTAAACAACATTGTGTGATTAGATTAATTGAATTTTGATGTTTTAATTAGTAAATATAATGAAGGGGGTTTAGTTTCCAAATAAATAAAAAGGGAGAGTGTGTGTGAGAGAGTGAGAAGGTTAGATGGAGCGGTAAACACGAGATATGTATATTGTATACAATCTGAAAACTAATAACATTGTCCAATGGTTAATTTTTTAATTTAGAAACTATTTTAAACTTACATTTTTCTGTAAAATCGCAAAAATAGTAAAATTACGTTTTCTTGCAAAATCAAAAATATCACATTTACCAATTAAAACCGTGAAATCACATATTCCCACAAAAAAATCATATTAGCCTACTAAAACCACTAATTCATATATTTCTTGGAAAAGATTGGGTGAATAATTTCAGCCAAAACCATAAGATTACGCTTCCCGTTAAAATATCAAAATCATATTTTTCACAACCAAACATATCATATTTTTCATCAAAACCGAAAATTCATCATATTTTTCCGTCAAAACCGTAAAATCATATTTTCTTGGCTAGAAATGTAAAATCATGTTTTCCTTCACTGCATAATCACATTTTGTTTTGATGACCCTGATATCCGGAGTCTCGAAGGACTCCGACTAGAAACAAAGCATCCGCAATCGCCAAAGGTATCCCGGAGGATCGCCGAAATTCACCACATGTTAATTGACGGTGACCAGGATTCGAACCCAGTTGGCGGAACTCACATATGTGAGCTTTTATCATCAGAGGTAGAAGCTCCGGTTCAAAATCACATTTTTTATTGTTGCTAAAACCGCAAGATCAAAATTTTCCGCCATGAACACAAGATCACGTTTCTCCACTTAGACCATAAGAGCTATGAGCAAAAGAGAACTACCCCTAGAACCATGCTAAGGCAGACACAAGAAACACCTAAAACTCAACAATAACTAAGGCAAAAATCGACAAGCCAAATACTCAAAAAGTTAAAACTACCTAGAATATGCTGACCAAGCTAGGAAAAGATGGCACAAATAACAATGAACTACCACCAACACTACCTCAGACTGGCACTAAGCTCATTATTGTTAGAAGATAATCTGGCACCAACATAATAGTTTTGGTTGTTGCTGGGACCAACACTACGAGTTTTGAGTTTTCAACCTACATCTCTGGGACCTAGTTCAAAAAACGAATTAACAATATTCATCTCAGTCTTTCATGCCATATCAGCATTAGTCAATATATTTGGTTTCCGTCTGAAACGAGGAACTTTATGTTCCAGCCGAAGTTTGCTCTTTTCGTTGCGAAACAAAAATAAAAATAGAGAAATGACACTACTAAAACTATCTTTTTTTCTTTAGATGAAAACCATGCTTAGTCATATATTTTAACGCCTAACACTATATAGTTATAAATAAGATAAAATTTAATATATATATATATATATATATTTTCTTTTATAAAAATCGAAAGGTACGTTAGTGTTAGGCGTTAAAATATATGATTAAGCATGCTACACTTTTTTTGTAATATATGACTACAAGAAAATAGTCGATTCGAAAATACATTTTGCAACTACATTAGTAGTCGCAAATTTTGAGACTAATTTGCAACCAATTTGTGACTATCTGAAAATAGTTGCAAATTAGTCTCAAAAAGTTTGAAAAAATGAAGACACAAAAACCTCGCAAAATATGAGACTAATTTGTGACCCTTTTACGATTCTTCCATGTAGTCACAAATTAGCATATTTTGAGATTGGTTTGCGACAACTTTGCTACATTATACATTAGTCGCAAGTCAGTCTTTCTTTTGAGACTTATTTGCAACTACATGGATGAAAGTTGTTAAATTAAAATGTAAAACCCTATTTACATACACAAAATGATTGTATCACCTATTTAGATCCATCATATGTGTAGTCGCAAATCAGTTCTAAATTTCTTTTTTACGATCACTTTTGGAATACTCCCTCAGTTGAAAAGTAGCTGTTTTCTTGTAGTGAATGTAAATCGTTTAGTTGGGAAATTTTTTCCAAACTTCTCAAGTTTATTTGAATTATTTTATGCCGAAAGGGGTAATAAAAAGAAGGTTCAGAATTGTTTTGAAACAATAATTTATGAGTTTAGATTGAGATTTATTCTGATTATACTACATTTTCATTCTTCTTGGTCTGCATCAATTCCTATAAAAGACAGAGTAAGAATTTATATTGAACTATGAAAAAAATATTTAAATAAATCAAAATCGAAAAGTTAATAAGAATATTGACTAACCTCTTTGAAGAGATAAATTTCTCTATCACCTCTTGCTGCTCAGGCTTAAAGGTTAACCCTTTTTCATGAGGGCATATATCATCAAATGTTCCTAGATCTGTGCATGAATAAAAGAACTAGATTACATTTCTAAACACACTCGACGGAAGAAACATGAACAAAGAGTTTAGTCACCTTGAAGCAAAAAATTAGGTGCTTCTTCAAAGCACTTCAGTCTCCATAGAACTTGACCATTATCATTTAATATGATTGAGTCAGCTCTGATAGCATCACATCTTTGTATCTCTACAAACATATTGCATTAAGTTAAGCTTTTATTACCGTGTGAAACACATATAAAATGTAAATAAAAACATATTCTAAAACCATTTAAAAAGAATTTTTGACTTACTTATAGATGACATTTCTTTTGCCTCCAACATCTCGTTATGAGCTTCTTCAACTTTAGTTCTTAATCTACATAATATAGCGAGATGCTCTTCAATGGGAATTGGAACACCATATTTTTCCATATAAGCTTTAGGAAGATCATTTTGCATTATCTCTCTAAGTTGTTCTTCCTACCAAAAACAAAGTTAGTAAAAAAAAAAAAAAAATTGAATAAACTGATAATTCTTGAAGGGTTTAAATATACTTTTTGTTTTGTCTCTTTAGCTTTTTGTTTAAATTCTTTTCTCTTCGCTTCAAATCTACACCAAACGCAAAACTTCTTCAAGGATATGTAACAACTCTCCAAAGAGTTGACTAGTCATCTTTAAAGGAGAAACAATAAATTCACTCAGAAACCAAAGAGATTGGAAACAAATCATAGAACAATAAAACCATGAGAGTAGAGGAGAAACGAAGAATGAAAGTAAGAGAAGAAGAGAAGAGAAAGTGAAAGAGGTCGGTGTTGGTGGCATAGTCGATCTCTGAAGTCGAGAATGTTCAAAATAAACTAATCTCGATAGTTGTGCCCCAAAGAGTTTTAGGGATTTTATCTCTTTTTCAATCAGTTATCATTCTATTATGCTATTAGTAAAGTTTATTAGTTTTAAATACAAAGTTTCAAATCACATACTTTTAAGTGAGATTAGAGAGAATTTTAAAATAAATCACATAAATTTCCTAATTCACCTAAAATCATTTACAAATTTACCAAAACTCAAATCTTTATAAAAAAATGTTTCAAAGCACCCCAAATATTTACGGTTTTTGCTTACAACTTATTCATATAGTTCTAAAAAATAAAAGTATCATTTACTAATTATGTAAAAACAAATGAGCTAATAAAAATTATTTTTAATACCAATCACATTTAGATTAGCACTGAAAATGGAAACATTACTCAATTTGAAGGAAAAAAATATATAAAATGTGAATTATGTATTTTTATTATAAAATTTCATCATCTATATTAAAATTTATTTGATTCATGGTACTGATAGACTAAAAGTTTATAGACTAGAAAAAGAAAAGGAATACAATTGGCTTTGTCCAAGTCATGGTTGACCCTAATATTTTCGAAATAGAAAAGAATGAAAATTTCTCTTTTACTATTGAATTTCCAAAATGACGTAATTATTTTTTTTCTGGTCAATATTGAATATATAAGGTAACACAATCATGATAATATTCGTGTAATCTTTTTCAACCAACTAGATCTTTTGTCATAGCCACATATTTCAACCAGTCTTTGACGATAAGAAAAAAATATAAAACAATTGATATGAACACCATATATGAAGTTCAATTATATATTTCACTAAATAAATTGATTTCATTGGATCTAAAAACTATGAATCTTACCAGCAACAACAAGCAATCAAACAAAAACGAAATAAAAAGAAAAAAATAGACGAAGAGAAATCCCTCTTATACATATGAAAAAGTCATGCAATGTTGGAAAACTTAAAATTGAGTAAAATCGATATAGAAATCATCAATAAAACTTTCAATTATACATACCGTTTTCAATACTTGAACCGAAGATATCTTTGGTTGATTGGAAATGATCTTGTGCTTTTTGTTGATGGTTTCTCAATACTCCTTCCACGACACGTACCGCTGACATAGAGATAACTTTCTTTTATGTGAATTTAGATTCTTATATAGAACTGAATTTAACCTAGATTAGATTAAATAACTAAAACGGTGTCGTTTTAAATATTATGATTCAATCTTTTAAAGTGTTATATGGTCAAATATTTATTAAAAATATTACTCAAGCATAATTTGTTGTAATTAGATACGATAATTGTAAATCATACTTCAAAATCTTTTTGATATGGATTAATCTCATAATGTGTAAGATATGATCAACCTGGATTATAATTGGGGGAGGATATATCATATCAATTATGAAAATGTACTAGTACAAAATGATTAATATGAAATGCGATTAGAAAATGATGTCTTGTGAGGGTACCTTGTCCTCTTTGAAGTATTCTTAGTCGTATAGGGTGAATGGTAAGTTACATATCATGTAATCAAGCTTGGTGACTTAATTTTTTACTATGCATCGGGTTACGTTGTACTTTGACCAATTTTGCGTTAATATATGTCAAATGTATTATATGTATATATACATATATATACGACTGATATTATCTATTGAGATAATATTAATGTTAATGATTATCCATATCATATATGTATATCTATATATAGAGGGTTCACGTAAAGGTTCAAACACATCTATGTTAACAACTTTCTATTATATACACTACAAGAAAGCGTTGACAAAAGTGATCAGAGGTCCTGACGGACTTTCATCCGTCAAGAATTCATGACGGAAACCTGACGGATAGTGCTCCGTCAGGAAAATTCCTCACAGATTTTCATCCCTCAGTATATTTGTCAAGAATCTATTACATAACCGTCAGTAAATTTTCCCGGTACAAAGTAGGTGTTTATAACCGTTTCCAATGGTTATATTCGTATTTACTAACAGACATATCCGTCAGGATTTTATCACAAAAACGCCTATAAAACCAGACCACTCCATCTTCATTCTTCACACATTCGATCATGGATGGATGGTTAAAGAATGGATCCAGATAGAAACCTTTTGAACGATGAATATGCGCGTGGTGTTATGGAATACATGGAATTAAGGTGTCGACAACCTCGTGCACAACGCAGTCGTAAGTTAATATATCCATGCTCTGTAAGTCAAAATTCTCATAATATCAGGATAAATATGGTTTGGAATCACTTGTATATGAATGGTATTATGCCAAGTTATAAGATTTGGTATTTACATGGCGAACAACATGATAGAGAACGATCTGATCTTGTTTCTAATACTAGCGGTAGCGAACCATTGGCCGATAGGATAGAGGAACCTAGAACGGAATTAGATTTTTAGGAAACCTATGGTTCAAATGGTTAATGACGTTTATAGAGAAAATATAAATACGGCTCATGTTTCGTATGAAGAACCAAATTTAGAAGCACGACGGTTTTTGATATATTAGACGCAACGAATGAGACATTATATAGTGGATGTAGAGATGGTCATTCGCATTTATCACCTGCTAGTAGGTTGATGGGTATAAAGACAGATTATAACTTGCCTGAGGATGCAGTTGACGCAATAGCCAAGTTTGTGAGACATATCTTGCCAGAGGATAACAATGCTCCATGTTCATATTATGAGATACATAAACTTGTGTTGGGGCTTGGATTACTTTATCAGGTTACTGATGTGTGCATCGACAATTGTATGATCTATTGGAGTCGCGATGACACTCGGACGATCTGTCGATATTGTCGCAAACCAAGGTAGAAGGATATAGGCGGTAGAGTTTCATTGCCTTACAAGAGGATGTGATATTTTCCACTAACAGATTGGTTGAAGAGGTTGTATCAGTCTGAGAGAATAGCTATGGAAATAATATGGCATGCTGAGCATAGATTCGATGAAGAGATTACACTTCCTTTTGATGCAAAGGCTTGGCGTCCTTTTCAGTCTACTTATCCAGATTTTGCATGCGAGATAAGAAATGTTTATCTCGAATTAAGTACAAATGGATTCAGCTCATTCGGGAAACACAGTAGAAAGTATTCTATGTGGCCGGTCATTGTGACAACTTACAATTTGTCTCCATCTTTGTGTATGAAGCGAAAGTTTTTTTTTCTCTCTCTATTCTTGTACCAGGGCCAGAAAATTTGACATTATGGTATTATTGGGAACAAGTGTATGACTTGTCTTTACAAAAAATTTTTAAGATGCGTTCGGTTCTTATGTGGACAATAAGTGATTTCTCAGCGTATGGCATGTTATCAGGATGGACAACTCACGGAAAACTAACATGTCCATGCTGTACCGATAACACCAATTCCTTCCAGCTGAGTAATGAAAGAAAAACATGCTGGTTTGATTGTTGCTGATTCTTTTGCCCCCGAGTCATCCATATCATCGATCTATTACATTATTCAAGAAGAAAAGATGTGGTGATGGTCCACCACATGAATTAGATGGCACAGATCTGTTAAGACAAATGGAAGATTATGGTGTTATTATGAAGAATGATGCAAATGTTGGTGAGAATGGACACGTCAATGTTGAGTTCGCAGGCATATCATAGATGAAATGCATGTAGAGAAGAACTTCTTTGACAACATAATGTATACAATTCTAAATGTTCAAGGGAAGACCAAAGACAATTTGAAGTCCAGATTAGACTTCTCGGACATTTTTTCTCATCCTGAGCTTCACATCAACGCTGATGGAAGTTGTCCAATTCCGGCATTTAGATTATCAAAGAATGCAAAGGCTAAGTTCTTCGACTGGATTATTCATAGGGTCAAAGTCCCCGATGGGTACGCTTCTAATATGAGGAATTGTGTTGATATCGGAGAAGGCAAGGTCATTGGAACGAATAGCCACGATTGTCATGTGGTGATGTATCGCCTTCTTCCATTTGCAGTTGAGCATCTCCTTCCAAAAGATGTTCACGAAGCCATTGCAAGTATTAATTTAGTAATTTCTGTACAATTTACTTTAATGTTTTAATCATTAATTACTTATATGGCTTCTTTGCATTTACAATAGTTGGGGATTTCTTTCGTGATCTTAGAAAGATGACATTTACCGTTGATGGTATTTTGACATTACATGCGAACATACCAATGATCCTTTGCGCACAATATTACTTTCCAAGAGATATCCGACAAAAAGTCATAGAACAAGTCAACATGACGACAGTGGAGAACATTCCATATCCCAAACTTATGTTCCAGGCATGTTTCGACAAATCGGATGACTTAGCGGGAAGGTAAGAGTCACCGACTTACATATGAGGAGTGGAAAAATTTATATATTTATATTCTCACTAATTGTGAGGATATGCTCGAATATGAAAGGTAAAATTTCAATACTTTAAACATCTTAAACTTTTGATTATACATATAGTTTATATAGCTTGTGATTATTTCAAATTTTTGTAGGTTATACAAAGCAGTTGTCCGTGGTTATTTCCCGGATAAATCCGAAGACAAAGTTGAGGCTCTAAAACAAGAAGAGTTCATTAAATGGCTGCAATATTATGTAAGTGATTGATTTAATTGAATAAGAAGTAATATATTTTGAAAATTCTAGCTTTTAATCTATATGTAATATAGGTACGAGATGAAACGTCTAATGGCTGAACATTTCCAACTTGGTTGGTCGATATCGCAAAGGGCCAAACAGCATTGCTACGTTATACCCGAGATATTGCACGAGTTGAAGGCGATTCCGGCCAAATCTTCCCCAAATATCAATCCCAAACAGTAATATGGGTGATCCAAGGTATGTTTTGGTTTATTTAGAATTTGTAGGATTTTTAGAATTTAGGAAAGTTTATTTTGATTAAGGTTTGATTTGGATATTGTTGAGTTTCATTAAGGTTTGATTTGGATTTAGTTGAGTTTGATATAAAGTTTGATTTAGGGTTTGTTTTGGATTTTGTTGAGTTTGATTTAGGGTTTAATTGGAATTTTGTTGGATTTGTATAGTTTAGGAAAGTTTGGTATTTTGGATTGGTTGTTGTTTTTTTTTTGTGTTTTTATAAAAATGATGAGTGATAGAATGTTTAGGGTTTATGTTAAGGTTTTAGGGTTTATGTTAAGGTTTTTTATTTAAAATATAAGTTCATAATAATAAAATTTACGTATAAATTTAAAATTTTATTATTGTTATTAAAATTATATTTATAATTAATAAGATTTTCAAATTTTAATTATTATATTTTTATTATTAAAATTATATTTATAATTATTAAAATTATTATTTATCATTTTTAGAATTACAATGATTATTTATCATTATTAGAACTGAAACTAAAATATTGACCGTACATTTCAATTCTTATGGTCGATTTAGACATCCGTCGGAGATAGGCCAGTCATCGGGACCTTCGTCTAGCTCCCCTACTAGTAGTCAGGTGCCTGAGACGCATGAACCTAAAGGACTTCCGATTCCTCGAGAGCGGATTTCTATAGAGGACCTCCTATATTAGCCCGAATGAGAGCAATTGACGAGACAACACCCGTCCGCACGTGATGGCACAACATTGTTTCAACATACGGACAACGACATGACGAAGTGCATCAAGCGAATGATGCAAAGACTTCTCCAAGTGGCATATCCTACGTTTAAGGATATGCCACCCGCTGACAAGGAATACTGGTTTTACTGCTTTGTGGTAAGAATTACATAGATCAAATTACAACAAATCACAAGTATATGTAGTTACTAAAATACAAAGTTCAAACGAGTTCAACTGGACACCTGAAATGACCCGAGAGGTCAGGATAGAGAGAGAGTTAAAAGGATTGAGATTCCTTTAAAGTTGTTGTGCATATTACTATCACTAAAAGAAAACATACCTAAATCGAAGGACAAAACCGTCACGAATCGGCATTCATGACAAATTCGTGATGGATTGTGTCCGTTAGGACTAGATTGTCAGTAATTGAATATCCATCTGTAATTAAAAACAATCGTGTTAAAAACAATTGACCATTTAACTCTCTCTCTCTCTATCTCAAACATATTTTTTTTCTAGTGAGTGATTTTAAATTTTACATTAAAATTTAGTGGTATTTGATATGATAATTGTAAATAATGTATCAAAATTTTCTAGAAATATATTAACTGGATTATGAACGGAGAAGTACATATCATATCAATTGTGAAAAATGTAATAGTACGAAATGACTAATATGAATTGTTAAGTTTGGTATGCCAGGTTCCTGTATTGTAAAAACTTCTTATTGTTATTATAGTATCTTTTGTGAAAAAAAAAAAAAGACTAATATGAATTGAGATTAGAAAAGGTTGTCTAAACTTGTGAAGTTATTTTGTTCGATTCGAGGTATCTCGTCTAGACTCTAACCTAAGCTAAATGTGGGTAATCATCTGAATTAAGTTACACATTGTACTAAGTGATAACTGAAAAGTCATAATTTTTTTTACTACATTTAGCAAAATTATAATTTAAAAAATAAAAAATCTTGATTTCTCCAAAATCATAAATCATATTATTCACCAATTTTTCTTAAAAATTTATATTTTTTCACCGAAAGTATTAATTCTAAAAAAGAAAAAAAAATTGCTAAGACGCAAAATTACATATTTTCGCCAAAAGTGTAAAATAGCTTCTTTTTTTTATAAAAATAGTTAAATCATTTTTTTCTTGCCAAAAATTACACTTTCTTACAAAACTGCAAGATCACATTTATCAATTAAAACATAAAATCGCATATTTCCACCAAAACATAAATTATAATATTGTAGAAATCAAAAGACATCCTTTCGTTGAACGATTGAATTGGGTTTTAATCAGGTGTGCAGTCCCGCCTGAGTTGCCAGATTTCTATGATTTAAGCGGTGCACTTGAGGCCGTGGCGGCTTCACCTGAAAGGGATAGTAATAATTTCATATATTCACCAACTTAGCCGAAAGATAAAAAGAAAAACTCATTAACATCACTGACTTCTCGGACATTTTAATCACCGTATAGCCATTTTTTGGGTCCATGTTAGAGTTCGGTTCGGGTGATTCAGGTTTTCGGATTCTATACAGAGAATTCAAATAAGAAAAAAGTAGATTTTGGTTCAGATTAGGTTAAGGTCTATTCTGGGTTGGATCATGATTTATTTTAACAAACCATATATCTTCGTGACAGTGTAGTCACGGAATTAATCCGTGGCAATCCGTAGTTAATTGCAGTCACATACTGGACAGTTACGCCTTAGCCATGAATATCTCTGTGACACTGTAGTCACGGATAGCCACAACTACTATAGCTATGCCTTAGCCATGAATATCATCGTGGAAAAATTTGTCACGAATTGTCACGAATATCCATAACATGTTTATGATCCGTATTTTTTTTTGTAAATTAAATTTTATTTTGTTTAAATAATAATTTTTTCAAACATATTATTTAAATTTTTTAAAAATTTACATTATTTTTTAAATAATACAGAAATACAAAAAAAGATAAAATACAGAACTACAAAAAAATAGTACACACATTACTTTCATTCACATTCAATCAGACTCACCTTCACCTTCACCTTCAAACTTGTTCTTCAACTTACTCTTCATCATCATCTTCTTCTTCCTAATAACCATCCTCATCATCCAGATGCCGCTTATTTACAACAGAGCCTCCAGTTGTATTTGGCATTGTGTTTGATAAAGCCACATTCGGAGAAGAGTTCATCGTCGCAAGATCGTAGCCAATGTTATGGAGGATGATCTTCTGCATTGCGAGAATGGTCTCGACATTTCTGTTGACGCTCTTGTAGCTAGATTCAAGTGACCCGATGTTACGGACCAGAGAAGCCGGTGGCGGCGCTACCAGGTCAGTATTCTGGTACTGGCTGATGCCAAGGCCATACACACGCCATTTTTCGCTTTAGCCCTCTGTCAACAAAAGAAATCAATTACTAAAATAAGTAGATAAAAAGAAAACAAGGACAAATAAGGAACTTCCTTCAAGTATGTCTGATTAATGAAATCTTGTGTATTATAACATGGGTTCTAACAAAACCTACTCCACTTAGAAGACCGCAAAAGTTACAAGATCCTGGAGAATTCTTAGTTCCTGTTAAGATCAAGGGAGTACTCTTCATGGAATCACTTTGTGATATAGGGGAAAATGTGAATGTGATGTCAAAACTTGTCGTTGAGAAGTTGGGATTACGAGGTACTAAACCATCGGGGATGTCTTTTACACTTGCTAATAACTCGGTTATATCCTCGAATGAATTCGTCTCTGATGTGATGGTACAAGTTGGAGATTGTATGGTTCCTCTATTCTTCCATGTTTTGGAAGAGATACTAGTATCTAGTAGTACCCCATAATAGTGCCTCTAGAATCATTATGATGAAGGAAGAAAGAGTGGCGCAGGAACCTGAGGTTGAATCCAATCCTAAAGGTGCTGTTCCTGAAGTCTTGCACAAAGAAGCCCACATCTTAACCAAGAGTGCAACCTCAAAGGTAAAAAAAGGGTAAGGTGAACTTAAAGAAGATCAACAAGAATTCTCAGGTGACTTTGATTCCTCAAGCATTGGTTGGAGATGGAATTGAGTATAAAGTGAAGAGAAAAGGTACTTCAAAACCTTTCTCAAAGGTCAAAGCCTTCATTACCTCAGATCTTAAAGACAAGGGAACCAACTTTGCAAAGGAGATGATGAGTAAGGTTCTGAAGTTACATATTTCAGATGATGGTGGTTGTTGTAGGGCATCTATTGGTGGTAATATAGCTCCAGCTTAGGAGGTGAGTTCATCAAGCTATTGACGTTAAACAAGGGCTGAGTGGGAGACAACCCACTATTTGGTGTTTTAGATTTAGTGTTTTTAATTTTTGAGTCAATTTTGCTTTTAATTACTAGCCTATTGATTTTTAGTTTTGAGTTCTCTATGACTTAGGATATTACTGGTGAAGGATCTTCAAGACACTCCAGGTTATCTCTACTCTATTTTCATTCTTAATCATCTCAGTTGAATTGTTGGTTATCTTAATGGATTCTCTCTTGATTCATGTTAATGTCTATTAGTATTGCTACGACCATTGCTCACCATAAACCGCTTTTCTTGATGTTTTGATTTAAGTTGGTTTTAGACTTATGATTAGTTGGTTTATTCTCTCTAAGTATCTCTTGATTCTTTCAAATTCTAATTATTACAGCCTGATCATTGCTTTTTACTTGCCAATTTGATGATATGCCACTAGATTGATTGCTTAGAACTATTTTGAATGATGTCTTTCACATATGATTCTTGCTAATTGTTAATTAGTATTGCTTGATCATTGTGATCTTAATGGTTTCTTTTACAAGTGATTCTTATTACTTCTTAAGTTAACATTATTCAAAATTGTACAACCATTATTCAATATGTTTCAAATCGGAAGAAGACTAACACTTCTCTTTAGTGTTTGTTCTTTTTGCAGGAAAAGCAGAAGAAGACAACAACCTGATGGAGTGAGGTAACTCATCCTTTTCGTGAATCAAGAAAAAAGGAGCTTAAATCGGAGGCACCAATCGATCGATCTAGATGTGGATCGATCATTCCATATTTCCTCGTTAACTAGTAAGTTGTGATTGATCGATCTCTACATAGATCGATCGATCCCCTCCTCAAGTAATTTTCCTAAAGAGCTTTTAACTTATGGTCTTTGTCATTAGTCTATTAGTCATGTCTTATTCCTTCTCATGGATTTATTTTCACACCGAGATGGTGTGAAGTAAGTCTTGGGGAGACTTTATATCTACTAACGATGTTTTGTGTCTTTTTGGATGTTTCGTCATTTTTTCTCGTATTTTTATTTAGTCGAGTCTAGTCAAGTCGAATGAATAATGACCAGAATTTGTGATGATTATTAGCCTAGTGTGAGTTTAGTATTGATTTCTATTTGATTACTGATTTATATTAACTATTGCGTCTAGGCTCGGAACCCCATTGACTGATTTATATGATTTGAAAGTTCCGGTCTTTTAGATTGTTGATGATTTAATGCTATCTCTGTTTGGATATGACTTAATTTGATCTTAAATTCTCTTGCTTATGGTGTTGGTTGTACTTTGAAAGCTAGGTATTTTGCGCTTCAGTTCTCTGTAAAACCGACAAGTTCTTTCAGGTTGATCCGGATCCTTTCTCTCCTTCCCTTCAATAAAAAGAAAAAATGGTATAGAAAAAGGATTGAAAGCGTCATCAATAAATATGTAGTCAATCCCAGAAAAATTGTCTGCTAAAAAAAAGAACGTAAAAAGCGCATAAACGTGAAGAAAAAAAAGCATAAAGAAAAAAAAGAAAAGAAAAAAAGAGAAGCGAGAAAAGGGGAAAAGGGGACAGGACCAGAAGTTGATTGATGCTCTGTTTGGTATGGGCGCTTTGATATAAAATTTATTTATGCACATTGATCAATACCCCATAGGCAAGAATGCGCTTATTTGTACTTAGTTACTTTTAAAAAGCTAGCTAGTTAAAATGGTTTGATAGTTTGATTGATTTGGGATTTAGAGTAGGAAGCATGTTGGTTAGAATTATATGGTGGTAACCAATTTATTTTGAAATAGTTTTCTAGGATTAGTGTCTTTTAGTTTTTAATTTCTGAACTTAGGGTTGCTGAGATTCTGCGAGTTCCTCTGTGGTCCAGTTGTCAAACCTCTTCTTTGGATTTGGTTTATGCTTTACTTGAGGACAAGCAAAGATCTAAGTCTAGAGGAGTTGATATCACTCGGTTTTAATGCCTTATAGTGGGTATTTCTACTTGCTACTTGGCATTATCCGAGTGTTTTCCTTGAGTTTTTGGTGTATTTTCAGGATTTTTGGTGTTTGGGACGTTCTGGAGCAAAACAGATGGTTTTCAGAAGATTTCAAGTGCAAACGGACAAAATGAAGATGGACGGATCGAACTAAACTGAAGCATGATCGATCTAGACCTGCAAAAATGAAGAGATTGATCGATATAGGCGAGGATCGATCGATCCAAGTATCCAGAAACTTACGTATTATAAGATCGATCGATCCTATCTTGGATCGATCGATCTCGGATAAAGAAGAATGACGCATCGATCGATCGGTCTATGGATCGATTGATCCCTTTGCTCGAGCCAGATTGAAGATAACCAAAACGATGCAATTGTCCTCAAGACTTATCAAGATTTTTCCTTATTAGATTTGTTATCCTTATTTTATTTTAAACTATAAAAGCCCTTTGTATTATTTTTTATTTTGAGGATCAATAAAAATACACTTTTTGAATTCAGAGCTTTCTCAGAGAGAAGAGGTCCCATCCTTGTGTTTGGAGAATAATTTTGAACTCTTCTATTTTAATTATTTGATTTGGTTGTTGATATGCTTTTCTCAAATTAATAGCATATTTTGAGATTGATTTGTGAGTAGTTTGCTACATATAATACATTAGTCGAAAATCAATCTCTCTTTTCAGACTGATTTGCAACAACATGGAAGAAAGTTGTTAAACTAAAAGCTAAAACCCTATATTTATATTCACAAAATGATTGTATCACTTATTTAGATCCATCAGTTGTGTAATCGTAAATCAGTCTTAAATTTCATTTTTGCGATCACTTTGGGAATACTCCCTCAGTTGCAAAGTATCCGTTTTCTTGTAGGGCATATAATGAAAATCTATAGTCGTTCTCAAGTTTATTTGAATTATTTTATACTGATTTTTTGAAATAATAATTTATAAGTTTAGATTGAGGCTTATTCTGATTCTACTACATTTTCATTGTTCTTGGTCTGCATCAGTTCCTATAAAAGAAAAGAGTAAGAATTTATATTGAACCATGCCAAAAATATTCAAATAAATCAAAATCGAAAAGTTAATAGAAATATTGACTAACCTCTTTGAAGAGATAAATTTCTCTATCACCTTTTTCTGCTCAAGCTTAAAGGTTAACCATTTTTCATGAGGGCATATATAATCAAATGTTCCTAGGTATGTGCATGAATTAAAAAGATAGATTACATTTCTAAACACACTCGACTGAAGAAACATGAACAATGAGTTTAGTCACCTTAACTCACTTAAGTCTCCACAGAACTTGACCATTTCATTTGATATGATTGGGTCGGTCCTAACAGCATCACATATTTGTCTCTCTACAAACATGTTTAATTAAGTTAAGCTTTCATAACATTATGAAATACACAAATAATGTAAAACAACATTTTCTAAAACCATATTTTGACTTATTTCTAGATGACATTTCTTTTGCCTCCAACATTTCGTCATGAACTTCTTTAACTTTAGTTCTTAATCTACATAATATTGCGAGATACTCAAATTGGAACTCCATATTTTTCCATATAAGCTTTAGGAAGATCACTTTGCATTATCTCTCTCAGTTGTTCTTCCTACCAAAAACAAAGTTAGCAAAAAAAAAAAAAAAAAAATGAATAAACTGATAATTCTTGAAGGGTTTAAATATGGGAAAATTAAATTATATATTTCACTAAATCAATTGATATCATTGGATCTAAAAGCTATGAATCTTATCAACAACAACAAGCAATCCAAAAAAAAAAAACATAAGGAAAACAAATAGACAAAAAGAACTTCCCCTTATACATATGAAAAAGTTATGCAATGTTGGAAAATTTAGAATTGAATAAAATGGATATATAAACAACTTATGCTGATATAGAGATAAATTTATTTTATGTGAATTTAGATTTTTATATAGAACTGAATTTAACCTATATTAAAATAAATAAATAAAACAATGTCTTTTTAAATATTATAATTCAATCTTTTAAAATGTTATATGGTCAAAGATTTAGAAAAATATTACTCATGCATATTTTATTGTAATTAATACGATAATTGTTAATTATACTTCAAACTCTTTTTATATGGATTAATTCTCACGATGTTAATGATTATCGATATTATATATATATATATATATACGGGAAAGTATAATTAGAGGGTTCATTGTAAAGGTTCAAACACATCAATATTAACAACTCTCTCTTATATAGTAATATGCATAACAACTTTAAAGGAATCTCAATATGACAGTTTGTATGATGAAAAGTATCAGCCGTTCTATTCAATCACCAATGTTTTAGGTTATATACAAGTTCCTAAAACTTAACCTAATCATATCATAACAATATACAATATGTAGAATTAGGAAAGTATCATAATCTCCTCTAATACCCCTCCTCAAGATGGAGCATGAAGATTCTGAATGCCCATCTTGAATTGAAAATTATCAAAATCTGAACGTCCAAGAGCCTCTATGAGTATATTAGAAAATTGTTCCTTCATTGTAACAACACCATTGATGATCTCGTGTCGGACAAAATGACAATTGACCTCAAGGTACTTCGTTCTCTCATGGAATACTAGGTTTGCACTAATGTGAATAGCTGATTTACTATCACATTTGGTAGACATTGTCTCAAGATGGTTATACCCGAGGTCTTGTAGAAGCTGTTTGATTCATTCGAGTTCCTTAGTTACAGCGTTCATTGTGCGGTATTATGCTTCTATTGAAGAACATGAAACTGTATTATGCTTCTTTGTTTTCCATGAGATCGGGGAATCCCCACATTGAAAAACCTAACATGTTAATGATCACTATGTTAAAGGACATGCTGCCCAATCCGAATCGCACCAGCCTGTAAAGTGGAGAGAAGAATTGGCTCCAAACAATATACCTTGGCCCAAAGTACCTTTTAGATATTAAACCACCTTTTGAGCAGCGTTCCAATGTTCTTGACCCGGATGTTGCATAAACTGAGACAGGATATGCAGTGCATAAGTCAAATCGGGTCGATTTGCAAGAAGGTAAATGAGTCGACCGACTAGACGTCGGTAAGCTTGTGGATCCGTGAGGCGTGGACCAGAAGCGAGAGCTAAGCGGTGATTATGGTCAATGGGGGATCACATTGGCTTACAACCAAGAAGACCAGAATCTTGAACGATATCGATTGCATACTTCTTTTGGCATAAGTAAATTCCATCCTTATTCCGAGCGACTTCCACATCCAAGAAATACTTAAGTGTACTGACGTCTTTCATGTGAAAAAGTAGAAATAGTCTTTAAATTTATGAATTTCTTTTGTTGAGTCTCCAGAGATTATCAAATCATCAACATATATAAGGATTCGAAGACTGTACTTTTCGCGTATAAGAACAACCGTGAATAGTCCGACTGTGTCTAACGAAAGACATACTGTAAGAGGGCATCAACAAGCTTAAAAAACCAGCATCTTTGCGCTTGTTTGAGGCCATATAGAGACTTTCATAGGCGACACACTCTTGTTTCTATTGGAGAAGAAAAGCCTTTGGGTATCTTGATATACACCTCATCTTGTAAGAAATCATTATGAACATCCATTTGATGTATCTCATGAGGCATGTTTGGTGTCATAATCAAGAAACATACGCATTTTTGTCGTCTTGGCAACCGGAGAGAATGTTTCAGTGTAGTCAACACCCGCTTTATGATGATTGTCAAGAACAACTAATCTTGCCTTATGCCTCTCTATAGTGCCATCCCACTTAAGTTTTGTTGTGAATACCCACTTTGTTCCCAATGCTTTTTTACCCAATGGCAAGGAGATCAAATCCCATGTTTTGTTTCGGTGCAAAACATCAATCTTGTTTTCCATTGTTGTCCTCCATACATTATGCAACATAGTCTCTTTGAATGATCATGGATCATATGTATTTATCAGTTGGGTCATGTAGCAATGGTGAGGAGCTGAAAACCTGTCCAAATTCACGTAATTGGAAAGAGGGTAAATCGAACATGAGGGTTGCTGTTTGGAAGTCAAGGCTGAGAGACAGTGAGAGGGTGTAGCGTGTGCGATACTGATATCACTCGATTTTGATGCTTTTTAGTGGGTATTTATAGTTACTATTTTGCATCATTCGAGTATTTTCTATGTGTTTTGGAATATTTTCATGATTCTATGTGTTTTGGACGTTTTGGAGGAACAAGGTGGATTTGTGCACAAAATGGATGCGATTTGACAAATGCAGAAGCAGAGTCCAGCAGAAGATCCAAAAGTTAATCGATATTTGGAGATTTTGATATGATTGGAATGAGCTGAGATTCTAACTCAAGCTGGCCACATGAGTTAGCTTTGATATGAAAGTGATTTGAGGTCCATCCATTGAGGCAATCAAAAGTTATGGCGAATTTACTGAAGACTGGTCAAGCTGTCTCGCAGAAGAAACATGTGCATCATGTGATGGATTAGATCGATCGATATGTGTGGAGATCGATCGATCCATATGCACGACATTATTTGAATATTTACAAAAGACGTTTCCGTCCTTAAGACTTATCATTGGTTTTGCTTATTAGGTTTTATTCTTTTTGAACTCTATATAAGTGAGAAGCTTAGGATTATTTTAGAGACACATAATACAATTCACAACACAATTTATTACTTTTGAGAGCTTTTCTGAGAGAGACGAATCCTAACACATGTATTTGGAGAAGAATTCTAAACTCGTATTATTTTATTAAATATGGTTTTTTGAATATGCTTTCTCTATTGACGATTGTTGATTACTTGGCTATGTCCTAGGGAAAACAGGTTTTGATGGTTAGGATTTGACTTTAATGGATTTAAATTGTTAGGTTCTTAGTCTACATTTGTTATCATTTCTTGATCACCTAGATCATGATTTTAGGTTAATAAATACAAAGGGATTTGGTTTATTTAATCTGACCAAGTCTAGATGAATAAGTGTCTCTGCTTGCAGGAGTATTATCTTTGATGCTTATGAACATATTGAATCTGTAATCACTGCATGATTTAATTGTCTGATTTAGAGATCTAAGATTTCGGGAGAAGGTTAGTCTTTATTTCTAGAAATTCTATCATAGGGATTTAATACTTCATGAGGAGATTAGTCTAATGTCGTCTTTTGAGTTGAGAACTATTTTCATTGTTAATCTTGCTTGTCAACCTGAACTTCAAACCTGAATACTTGTGAAATTTTCCAATTTCCTAGCGTTTTATTTTACTGGTTTACATTCACTTTAACTTTCAATCGTTCGAAAAAAGATCTTTCTCTTATTTTTATCATAACTAGAATCGATTTTTAACTAAGAGTCGCACTATCTGGTCCTTGTGGGATTATACCCTTTATTATACTACGAGCATTTGTTATCTGCAGTGTAGTTTTAGGATAAAAACCTGAACCTATCAGATACCGACAATGTAATCCCGAAGCCTAGTGTTTGGTAGTCGCTATCGGCGTGGCTGGATTGTTTGTGGTTCTACTATTGCTGCCGGCAAGTTATCAGCATCGGGTGTTGCTAGTGGGATATCAAACGTGACAGGCTCAGGAACCGATTGTGTGACGGTTTTTAGTTACACGTTAGGCAAGAGAGGAGGTTGTGTCGTAGGCACAACAGAGTCCTCATCAACATTAACCAAACCAAATATATGAGAGGTATTATCATGCTTCGTTGGTTGGATAACATCTTCGATGTTGTTCTAAGGGAACTCCGTTTCGTTAAAAACGACATCTCTTGAAACAAAGAAGACTTTGTAATCTAAATCATATAGTTGTCACCCTTTCTTGCCAAATGGATACCCAAGGAAAAGACAACGTTGGCTTTGTGATGCAAACTTCTCCCGTATGATTTGTGTTGTGAGCATAAGCGGAGCAACCAAATACCCGAAGATGTTGATACGATGGTTTTTTCCCATATAACTTCTCACATGGAGTTAAGCCTTTTAGAACCAAAGATGGTGTTTGGTTGATCAAATATCCATCCGTCATGATGCATTCTCCCCAAAATCTGATTGGTAAGTGAGCTTGAAAACGTACAGCTCGGGCAATATTCAGGATATGCTGATGTTTGCGCTCAACCTGGCCATTTTTCTGAGGTATGTATACACAAGATGTTTCATGTATAATTCCACTTTGTTTGAAGAATGCGGTTAGAAGTCAAAAACTCAGTGCCGTTATCTGACCGAATCATTTTAATCTTTTTTGAAAACTGTAATTCGATCATAGCGAGATATTCACGAATTTTTTTTTGAGACTTGAGACTTGTCGACCATTAAGTAGATCCACATAGCTCTTGAGTAGTCATCTACTATGGTCAAGAAGTATTTAGACCTGCAAAATGTTGTTGTTCGATATGGTCCCCATAGATCAACATGTATCAAATCAAATAGAGATTTTGCATTATTCAAACTTTCTGGAAATGAATGTCGAGTTTGTTTGGTGCGAAGGCACACATCAAAATTCTGAAACGAAGAACTACTAGTAACATCATTCAGGCCTAGAACTATTCCAGTGACATGAGATGATGGATGTCCCAAACGCGTGTGCATCAAAGAAGCTTCATCCGAGATTTTTATCTGACAAGCGCTCAAACACTTTATCTCTCAAAACTGGTACAACCCCTCTCCCTCTCTTTCACCCGCTCCAATCAACATCCTTTTTGTACGGTCTTGTAAAACCATCAACTTATCAGTAATTTGTCCAATAACATAGTTGTATATTACAAACTGTCCAAATGATATATGATTAAAATGAAAGTCGTCTATATAGTAGACATTAGACAAGTTGACGATGGAAGAGATATGAAAAAGGCCTTGGTGTGAAGAGATCACATTTTCACGTGCTGGTAGTAGAACCAAGATCGGAGCAATGTATCTACTGTCATGTATAAGTTCGTAAGAACCAGTCATGTGATGCGTTGCTCCGGTATCTAAGATCCAAATAGGGTATGCATTCGTACTGCTTAGACGGTCATTTGTTTTTCCATTATTGATAACCTTTTGAATAAGCTCCATTGGTCATCTGAGATGCCTAGGAGGCACTGCCTATCACAATCCGTAATATTACTTGTTGATCCACGAGCAACATAATTCACATTCACCACTTGAGCACTGTTTGCTCTCGGGTTTGTTGGGTAAGGTTTCAGCATTGTTGTTGCTCGTGGGAGCTTGGTATGTGGTATATTACCCCACCATTACGGATATCCAATCACTTTGAAGCAATCAAAGGTATCATGACCCATACGTCCACACGCCAAACACTTACGAGAAGGATCTTTGTTGAAAGTTGGTGCGACTGAGTTGGATTGCCGAGAGTACAAAGCCGGAACGTGTTGTTGGGATGTTATTTTTGACGTGAAACTCATAACAGTTTGCTCACTTGTTACATTAGATTGTAACATCTCGTTTTGCACCACTGTTTGGTATATTCTATCGAGATCCGGTAATGGAGTGATAACGCAAATTTGTCAACAAATCACACCATGAACGCGTTGTCAAGACCTGTCAAGAAATCATGAATGCGGAGAGTCTCTGTTTCTTTGGGACAAGCAGTGTTAAGGTCAGATGTGTAGTGACCACATGTGCATCATTTCACCATTATACATCCAAAGATCGCGTCCCATATTTTTGTGAGGCGGCTGAAGTACTCGTCAACAGTGGAGCCGTTTTGTTTACAAGTTGCAAGAGAGTTCCAATGTTGATGTAAACAGGCACATCTTTTGAGTGAGAATCGTTTCTTATTGTCTTCCCATTGTTCTTTTGCGATCTCGCGTGTGGAGATGGTAGAGCGCAACTTCGGATCGATTTTTTTTTTTGATCCAACTGACTAACAAGTGATTATTAGCGGTCCAATCTTCCTATTCGGGAGATGTTTTAGCTGGTTTTGGGATTGAACCATTGAGGAAACAAAACTTCTTGCGAGAGCTAAGAGTAATTTGGAGGTTGAGAGCCCATTCGTCGTAGTTTATCCTGTGAGAAGCGGGTAAGAGATCACTGCTCCAGGATTGTCGTTAGTCGTTAGGTTATACGGCAAGATAGTCTTGTGAGTAGGAGCAGCCATCATTGAAGAGATCGGTTTGATCAACGAAAGTAACCGAGAGAGAGATAGATTTGATGCCGAGAGGCAAAACGAAAATCACGATGACAATAGGAAGAGAAGAAGAAAGAGAAGATCGATTTTGAGATTATCATGAGAGGGCGAAGAAAAATCTCAGTTTTCGTGCTCTAATACCACTAAAAAGTTTGTATGATGAAAAGTATCAGCCGTTCTATTCAATGACCAATGTTTTAGGTTATATACAAGTTCCTAAAACTTAACCTAATGATATCATAACAATATACAATATGTAGAATTAGGAAAGTATCTTTATCTCCTCCAATACAATCCTTTTAACTCTCTCTATTATAGAGCCGGTCCTGAGTTCAAATAAAACAAGCATGAGCTTGCGGCCTTTTTTTCGTTTTAAAATTTTAGTTAGGAAAATGGCCCATTTTCAAAAATTATACAAATCAAGGCTATTTTTTCTTTGTAGATTACGACCTTTAAAATAGTTGAAAATCTTCGGAACGACTCTTCTTTGTTACGTACATGCATATATAATATATAATTATTATCTAACACGTTATTGTTAGGAGAATATAAATATTATTATATTTTATATGGTGTCTGAGAGAAGAATTCCTTCTTTATTTTAGTGTTCTTAGAGAGAGATGTATATTGCTCTCTCTATTTTTTTTCTTGTATCATTACAAACAATACCACTCTCTCTTTATATAGGAGAAGTTGTCGGTTCAACAAAGCTTATGCATTAAGCTACATAATATATATATATATATATATATATATATTTGTTAGATGGATAAGCATTAATATTTTATAACACTGTTTTTGATTATATATTAACAAATTGGGTACTGTTTCATTAAAAACCTAATCATGGAAAAGTTCAGTGGGATAAAAATCATAACGAGGAAAAAAGAGTACAATACCATAATCTCCTTTTCAGTCTTCAAAAGTCACATAGGTGGGGCATTCTGATACTCTGAATATGTTTTTGAAATATTATAGTCGGAAGCGCCTTCGTAAAAAGATATGCTGGACTGTCCCTTGAACGAATATATTGGACATCAACTTTCTCGTTTCTCTCGAGTTCTTTAGAGACAAATATTTAGAGAAATGAGTTTTTTTCCTGTCGCTCTTGATATCACATTCTTTAAGCTGGGCGACACAAGCAGCATTATGTTCGAAAATTTTGTTGGCTCCTTATAGATGGGTATGCCCCCGACTTCTTGTATATGTCGGGTTAGGGGTCTGAGCCAACATTCTCTACATGCTTTGCAAAGACAAATTGTTCTATTTCCTCGAGGAATGATTAAGAATTCCATCATTGGGATTATATCATTCTCCCTTGATGTTTATCTTGTGTGTGTTCATTATTGCTTCATGAAAAACCTTTTCATGGAAAAACTAGTGGGATAAAAACTATGATAAGGGAAAAAGAGAGAAACCACACCTTTTATTATATTTCTCCTCTTTGGAACCATATATTTGATATATGCTTTCCATTCCAATATTTGCGTGTATGTGACGAACTGTATCTTTCAAAAAACTTAGTAGCGAAGGCTATATATGATTTAATGCAATTTGCAAGATACATCAGTCCACTAAAAGAGCTCATTTATGGTACTTGAGGACCTAGTAGATCCTCGTTATTTCACAAGGTCTAAATGGATCCTTTTTGAATGTCAATTTATTAACTTGTGGAATACTTGAAGGATTCGCTTTATCCATATTAAAGCATTTAATACTCTTTTATTGTAATTCGATTGATGAAAACATATTTCGCCTTGGAGGTGCTCTATTTGGAGACCTAGACAAAACTTTGTCTTTCCAAAATCTTTCATTTTGAACTCTTCTTTCATGTGAGTTGTTGGATCATAAATTTCGTTTTGAGTTCCAATTATGTTCAGGTCACTAACATATACAACTATGATCACATATCCATTTGAGGATTTTTTAATAAATATGCAAAGGCATATCACACTGTTGACGTATCCTTTTTTCAAAAGATATTCACTTAAGCGATTATACCACATACATTTTGATTTTTTTAATCCATAAAGTGATTGCTGTAATTTGAGTGAAAAAATTTCTATAGATTCTTTAGTGATACTTGATCCTTCCGAGATCTTAAATCCTTCAAGGATTTTTATATAAATATAACTATCAAGCGATCCATATAAGTATGTAGTCACTACATCCATAAGATGCATTTCTAAATTCATAGAAGCTGTAAGACTCAATAAGTACTTGAATGTGACTACATCCATAACATGAGAATATTTTTCTTCATAATCTATTCTCGTCGTCTTTTATATCTTGTGATCTTATTTTTCTCATTTCTTTTGCACGAAAATCCATTTACATGTGTTTGGAATTGCACCCTCAGGTGAAATGACAACATGTCCAAAGACATCTCTTTTATTAAGGGAGACTAACTAAGTTCTCATGGCTATTTGCCATTTCTCCCAATTGGGCCATTCTTGGCACTCTGATACATATGTTGGGCATGGATCATAATTTTCATGATCCACGATTTTGGAAACAGAAAAGGAGAATGATCAATTAATATCTTCTGTATTATTTCTAGCCCATAATTTCCACTATGGACCTAGTTAATGGAGATCTTATAATTTTCTGAATTATGTTCGTCCTATTGCGTAACTTCAGCAAAACCCAACAATGCTTCTGAAGTCACTAAAGTTTCAGCATCAATGAATTGTGATATGACATTTAGGCTTCTCTTCTATCTTTTGCTCCAATCTGCTTGTTCCTCTCCTTCCATACATAACATTTTATCTTCGAATGTCCCTCCTTTCCACATATCGAACATGTCTTTGTTCCTCCTCTAGACTTGGCTCTGTTCTTTTGTTTGTTCTTTTCAGAAGACTTTCCTCTTTTAATAGATATTCCCCTGTCTTGTACAAACACACCATCTGAGTTACTTTAATCATCTTCCCAGTAGCATTTAACTCCAAATTCTTAGATCTAATGGCTCCTATAATTTCTTCAAGATGCAATGTTGTTTTACAGTATTTTAGGGTCTCCTTTAGTTGAACAAATTTCCTTGGCAATGACATGAGTAAAAAAATGGCTTGATCTTCATCCGGTATTATAACTTGTATATTCTCCAAATCTGAAATGAGCTTAAAGAAGTCATTTACATCCTCGTCAATGGCCATGTTTTCTCTCATCTTGTACCCATACAATCTTTGCTTCAAATACATGCGATTAGGCAGAGATTTAGCCATACATAACTGATTGAGAACCTTCAACATCCTTGCTGCTCTGTTCTCCTTAATGATATTCCTTCAGACATTGTTTCCATCACTTAAGACTATTGTAGATCTAGCTTTTCCTCTCTCTTTAAAATCTTGTCCATCTTGTTTTCAGACAGCCTCCCCAGATTTTGGTGTCTCTCCTTCATGCGTATTTGCGGTAACTTCAACAATTTCTTCTAGACCTTCTAAAAGACCCAGTATCTCCAAATGTGCAAGGATTTTTTCCTTCTAGAGAATATAATCTCCACCGAATTTTTTAACTTCAGCTTTCCCTGTAGCCATATTTGATGGCTTCTTCTCTGATACCAATTTTTGAGAGTTAGAAAAACAGAGCACTTGTATTTGTTCAAGCTAAAGTCTGATTTTTGTCACTCGACTCACTTAGTCACTCGTTTGTAGGAATCACAAGAACACAAAAAAAGAAGCACACAAAGATTTACGATTTTACGCCCTTAAACTAGGGTCGCTACGTCTCACCGAGAGTAACATCTGAAATCCATTAAGAACTTGCTCAAACTTGAGCTTTACACTCTTTACAACTTGTGTTTTATCTCTTCCTTACAACCGATTTTCCAACTATACGCTAAATCAACTACAACATACTCAATTTATAGAGAAAGCAATGAGCTTTATCCGAAAAAGTGTGCTTAATGCCTGAGATATTGTTGGCTTCTCCTTGCATTAAATGTTGTAGGTTTCGCTAGAGATTGGCGGTTTCTTTTAGGACTGAGCTACTGAAGATTCTTCTCCACTACAATGTATATTTTTGAAGAAATCAGAGCTCCTTGTGCGGAGAAGAAGAAGAAAAACTTGGAACTGATTCCGAGGGGTAATTAAAACCTTCAACTTCTCTCAGAGTCTCTTATCCATTCTTCTTCTTGGGTCCGCAAGCCTTTTCTTTAGAGATCAATTGGGCTTCAGACCCACTGCAAAAGTTGAAGCCAAAACTCAACATAGATAATTTCAATAGTCACATTTTTAATAATAGACACTAGGTTTGGGCATATATTTCGAAACAAACTCGAAAAGTTCCAAACAGAATCCGAACCAAAAATTTCTATTATCCGAATGGATCTTACGCTAATATTTTTCAGGTACCTGACCCAACCTGTTACCCGATTGGATACCTAAAAAACTAAAATAATGCATTAAACTAGAAAATACATTTTCCAACTTCAACTTGTATGTAATTTTACAGTTTAGGTAAGATAAAATATGTTAATTCAATTTGTTTCCTGAAATTTAGTAGCATTTTATTTTCTTATAAAATAATCTTGTGTTGTTATTTGGAACATATAATCGTTTGTGATTGCACAAAACTAAAGATCATATTAACATCTTAACAAAATTTTTTTATATTAATTTCGAGTAACTTTATAGATTTCAGGTACATACAAGTCTTCGTTCCCGGAACCTATTGCAATCCAAAAAATTCCGGATATAAACCAATTCTCATAGTGTTGATCTGACCCGACCCGACCTGGAGCCGAAACTGACTTGACCCGAACCGAACCCAAACCAAAAAATTTTGGGTCCTATATAGGTAGTAAACTTTTATAGCCAAAAAATAATATAATTCAATCTTTTAAACTGTTATATGGTCAAAGATTTAATAAAAATAATACTCAAACATAATCTATTTTAATTAGATACGATAATTGTTAATCATACTTCAAACTTTTTTTAATATGGATTAATTCTCACGATATTAATGATTATCCATATTATATATATATATATATATATATATATATATATATATGTACGAGAAAGTAAAAATAGAGCGTTCATGTAAAGGTTCCAACACATCAATATCAACGACTCTCTTTTATATGCACAACAACTTTAAAGGAATATCAATCTGACAAAGTTTGTATGATGAAAAGTATCAGCCGTTCTATTCAATCACTAATGTTTTAGGTTATATACAAGTTCATAAAACTTAACCTTATCATATCATAACAATATACAATATGTAGAATTAGGAAAGTATCTGAAGCGCGAGACAGCCATTTTGGTTCCCTGATCGTGCTCCTACCTCTGGAATATAATCAGGCCCGGCCCATGGCATAAGCGGGCTAAGCCAAGGCTTAGGGCCACACTTTTTTGGGGAAAAATTTGGGCCACATACTTATCAGATACTTATCAGAGTTATAGGTCTTTGGAGCACATAGAAAATAATTCTAAACCGACAATATATGCAAGAAGGGCTGTTTTTCATAATTAGTTTTTTCTTCTTATCGGATTTGTCGTTTTTAACGATTTTTTTTAGTTGTTGTTTGTTTTTTAGTTCAAAATTTTCTTTCAATGATAGGCCACTTTATTCTTTCGATTAGGACCACTATTTTTGTTGGACCGGTCCTGGGACTATTGGGACATAGGTTTGGATTCTTGGAGAGAGGGCGACAAGAACGAAACCAGTGACTGGAAATGCCATAAATCGCAAACCAAGATCCATAATACGAAAACCAAAATCAGAATGAGGAAGAAAAAGATTCCGAAGTCCTTATGCAGAAATAAATGGAGAAGATCTTTATAAGTAAAAATGTATTCTTCCTAGGGGATTTTTTGAATCATCGTCTAAGCATTATTTCCCACAAAATACTATGGAAAACTAAATTAAGAAGAGAGAGGAAGAAGAGAAAAATGAAGCAAATTTGGAGACAATTGAACAATGAGAAGAAAAAAAAAAAAAAATTTAACGGCTATCAACAGAGAAAGAAGAGAAAAGGGAAGCAAATCATCGTTTCACTTGCATCTACGAAATAATATACGTGAATTTAGAGACTGATTTTACAGATGTTTATAGTTTTGGACAATGTTTGTTAATTTGTCAAATAGAGGAGAGTGTTTTCACAATAGGTTTCTTATTCATCAATTCGCTTATTCAGCGTTTTTACAGAGCTTATATATCGACACTTTACAATGTTAAAGTATATACTTATGAAACCTAATTACAATCACTTGTCGAAGGCCCAATAGGCCCAATACCCCTCCTCAAGGTGGAGTGTGGATGTCTGAAACACCCAACTTGACTAAGAAATTGTCGAACTCTCGTCTTCCTAGTGCCTTGGTCATGATATCCGCAAGTTGAGAAGTAGTAGAGACATGCCGAGTAATGATCGTACCGCGAACTATTTCATCCCGAATGAAATGACAGTCCAACCCAACATCTAGGTTGATAGCGTACAAGCTATCAGAGTGTAGAGGAATCGGTGCGGAGCATGAAATACCCATAGGTGGAAGTAATTCCCTTAACCACATAAGCTCACAAACTGTATCAGCCATAGAGCGGTATTCGGCTTCTGCCGATGAACGAGAAACAACATCTTGCTTCCGAGTTTTCCAGGAGATTGGTGAGTCTCCAAGCTGAATAAACCAGCCTGTAACCGATTTGCGAGTTATGGGACAAGAGCCCCAATCCGCATCACACCAAGCCGAGACAAGTAATGGTGTATTTGCTTTAAGTAAAATACCTTGTCCAGGCTTGTTTTTGAGGTACTTAACAACCCGGAGAGCCGCATGCCAATGCTTTTCTTTAGATTCCGACATGAATTGAGACAACACATGTATGACATACGATAATTCCGGTCTTGTAACACTCAAATATATGAGTCTACCTATTAACCGACGATACTTGGATGAGTCGTCAATTGTTGGTCCATCGGCTAGAGCAAGTCGATGATTTTGTTCTAATGGAAATGCAAGCGGTTTTGACTCCATTAATCCTGTTTCGGCAATGATATCCAGAATGTACTTGCGTTGACACAAAAAGATGCCGGAGGGATTACGAAGTACTTTTATGCCGAGGAAATATCGTAAGATGCCTAAATCTTTCATGTGAAAGCATGAATGAAGGTAGGCTTTAAACTTAGCGATTGCCAAAACATGAGAACCTGTAACGATCAAGTCATCAACGTAAACTAGAACATGTAATCGAACTCCATTAGTGTGGTAGATAAATAACGAATAATCGGATTTGTTCTGTTCAAAACCATACCCCAACAAAGCACTGGTAAGCTTCTCAAACCAACATCGCGGAGCTTGTTTTAAACCATACAACGACTTGTGTAAACGGCATACCTTGGAGTGATCATGATAACGAAAACCCGGTGGAAATTGCATATAGACTTCTTCATGAAAATCTCCATGAAGAAAAGCGTTGTGAACATCCATGTGATGGACTTCCCAATCCAAGGTTGAAGCCTGTTGTAAGAAAGTTCTGACGGTAACCATCTTAGCAACAGGAGCAAAAGTCTCAGTATAATCAACTCCCTCTGTTTGTTTATTTCCCATTACAACAAGCCTAGCCTTATACCGTTCTAAAGAGCCATCAGCTTTGAGCTTAATGCGATAAACCCACATACAACCGAGAGCCGATTTACCCGGCGGTAGATCCTCAACGGTCCAAGTTTGATTATCCTCTAATGATTGTATTTCTCGTTCCATAGCCTCACGCCAATGAGCGTGTTCGACAACATGTTTGTAATGCTTAGGTTCCGTGATAGTAGTAACTGCATTGGCATAAGCATTATAAGAAGCAGAGAATCGCGGATTAGAAATGTAATCATGTATGGGAGGAGAATCAATCTGTTAATGTAGAACCGAGGTAACATAATCGTTTAACCAGGTTGGTTGGCGACGATTTCTGTGACCACGGCCTAGCATTAAAGGCTCAGCTTGAGCTTCAGTAACCGACTCGGACGTGGCGTATTCCTCTGTTTCAGAAGAAACCGCGATTAGCGGAACTGGTTCGGGTGATGGTGGAGCAGGAGGTTGGTCAAGAGCGGTTGGTATTGGTGCTGGATCAGGAGCTTGAGCCGGTGGTGGAGGAACAACCGGTGGTTCATCGTCAAATGCCGTAAAAGTGGGCTGAAGCAGAGACAATAAATCGAGAGATGATGATGGAGTGGTAGCATGGTAGAACTCGGTTTCTTTGAAAATCACATCGCGGGAAACAAAGATTTTTCCGGTTTGTAAATCAAATAATCTCCAGCCTTTTTGAGCAAAAGGATAGCCCAAAAATATGCATTTGTTGCTTCGTGATGCAAATTTATCACCGCCGTGACGTTGGTTATGTGCATAACAAACCGAACCGAAAACCCGTAAATGTGCTGTTGGAGGTGGTCGTTTATAAATCAGTTCGAAAGGAGTTTTACCATTGAGTAATGGAGTTGGTGTCCGGTTGATAAGATAGCCTGCCGTCAATGCACAATAACCCCAAAAATCAATCGGCAAGGAAGCTTGGAATCGTAAAGACCGAGCGACATTCAAGATGTGTCGGTGCTTCCGTTCAACACGTCCATTTTGTTGTGGAGTACCGACACATGACGTTTCATGAACAATGCCATGAGTAGCGAAATAATCTCTAAGACAGATGAATTCGGTTCCGTTGTCACTACGGACAATCCGAATCTTAGTCAAAAATTGACGTTCGACTAGTGCAATGAAATTCTTGAGGTGCGTTGGAGCTTGTTGTTTGGAAGGTAGAAGATAAATCCAAACAGCTCGAGAATAATCATCAACGATTGTAAGAAAATACTGAGAACCCCACATAGATGTTGTGCGATACGGTCCCCATAGATCACAATGGATGAGCTCAAAAGAAAAAGTAGTAGTTATATTACTGACAACAAACGGATCCCTTGAGTGTTTAGCACGAATACAAACGTCACATGTCTTAGAATCAAAAGAATTGCAATGAAAATTAGAGAGTTTAAGCAAATCTAAGGCCTTGGAGGATGCATGACCAAACCGTTGGTGCCAAATTGCACTTGAATCTGTCCCAATAGCATTCACTATAACGTCCTCATCGACCGATTTTAGAAAATATAATCCTTTTTCTTGTTTACCCGCTCCAATCAGCATCAAGGTGGTGC
>OVBE01002144.1:0-32075 GCA_900406425.1 Iberis pinnata | reverse complement strand
TATATATATATATATATATATATTCTATTTTAATTATGTGTTCTTCTTGGATATTGATTGTGTATGGTTTGCAATGTCTGAGTAGATTCATAGTTTGGTTTTAGGGTTTCCCGGGGAATATAGGGTTTGATTGTTAGATTTTTCATAAGGGGATATTAATTGTTAGGTTCTTACTCTAGACTTGTTATTAGTGCATGAATTAGAGTAGCTAACTAGTTCATTGATATTAGACTGATAAACACAAAGAGATTTTATTTAGAAGTTGGATATAGTCTAAATGAATAAGTGATCTTGCTTGCGAGAGTATTGTCTTGATTGCTTATGAACAATTAAATCTGAACTGTATTGCATGTTCTATTATTTAAAAGACGGCGAGAGTTTGTCAATGATAATTTAGGCATAGGGTTTAGTACTTCGAGAGGAGATTATTCCATTATTGTCTTTCATGTTGAGAACTATTTTCAAAGAAAATCCCTAAATGATAAATTGACTTTCAATCCTGAACACATGTGGTTTCCTTGATGCCTGACGCTTTAATTTTATAGTTTTATACCGTTTTAATTTACCGTTTTGATTCGTTACAAACAACCTTACTTAATTCTACTTTAGCTTGATTTGAATTGAAACTGAAACGTGTACTTCGAGTCTCTATGGATTCGATACCCTATACTTTACTACATTGATATGTTCTCTGCAATATTAGTTTTAGGATTTAAATTCTAGACCTATAATAATTTTGGCACCGTTGCCGGGGACCAATAGTGCCTTTTTAGTTTCTTATTAGAGTCTAGTCTACATTTTTTATTTTTCAGTACTCATCTCGTTCTTTTCTGCTTGTTTTTGTTTTACAGGTGTATGATCAGAAGATCTGATAAATCTTATGCATTGCTAAACCTCAGTAACTCGGAACTTGCTAGGATCGAACGATCAAACCGGAAGGCAAAGAAAGATGCAAGCTCATCCAATTCAATGGCTCGGAACGTTGAAAAAATCATCCCGGTCGGACCCCAAGGTCAAAACAATCCACCTGTTCTTGGACTTAATCAATTGATTAACCAAGCGCAAGGTGGAGTTAACGGCAATCCAGTGCCACCAGGCCAACAAGGAGCTGATAACAACCAAGCTCCACAGGGTAATCCCAATCCTCAGAACCCTATGAACATAGATGCAAGGAACTTTATCTTGTATGGAGATCCGGAGATAGTTGATCAACGCAATGCTCAGAATCATCAACTAGTTGGTTCATACAACAACCCTCAAGCATACTATGCTAACAGGAATCCCATCTAGCCACCTCAACCTCAGCGAAGGGAATATCAATTCCCTATCCAGCTTGTTTAGATGATCCGTAACAACCAATTCAGTGGTTTACCCAAGGGGCACCCAATGGATCATATTGACGTTTTTGAGGACATATGTAGCACTATCAAACTCAATGGAGTTACCAGCGATTTCATGCACTGCAGTTTGTTCCGTCACTCTTTAGCTGAAAGAGCACTTTGCTGGTTGAAGTCTCTACCTGCTGGATCCATAGTGACATGGGATGATTGCAAAGCCAGGTTCATAAATCATTTCTTCACTACTACCAGGACTAACACTTTGAGGAACAAGATCTCTTCCTTTGAACAAAACTCGGTGGAGTCATTCTATGAATCTTTGGAGCGATTCAAAGAGTTGCTTCGTGAATGTCCACACCACGGTTTCTCAGACGTAAATATCCTCAATACCTTTTATAGAGGAATTGAACAGAAGTATCAATTTTCCTTAGATACAGGAAATGATGGAAACTTTATGCAAAAACCTGTTCCAGATGCTTATCGTCTAATTGAGAATCTAGCATTCAGTAATAGCAATCATTGCCCTGAGTTTGATCGCAGAACAAAGGATCCTGTATTGGATGCTAACTCAGAACTCTCAAAGTTGAAGGGAGAATTCTCATAGATGAAAGGACTAATCACTCGGCTACTAAAGGGTCAAAACAAGAAACATGTTAGTGTTGTAGACGATTATGAAGTTGAGAAGGAAGTTAGTTACATCAATGCTCAAGGTCAAAGGGTGCACAACCAAGGGTATAATCAAGGCTTTAATAAGACTCATCCCAACTTATCTTGGAGAAGTACCAATGTTGAAAACCCCCAAGATCAACACTATCCACCGCAACAAAATCCCTTTGTGCAGAACTCTAATACATGCGGTTTTCAGCAAAAACCTCTCAACCTGTATTTCAATAAGCTCAACCCCAACAAGGTAATTCAGTAGAGATGATGTTTAAGAAACTTCTGGAAGGATATCAATAGTTCCAAACAATGATCCAAGGAGAAGTGAAAGAGTTGAATCAAAAGTTTGAAGCACTATCAACACATGTGAAGCATTTGGATGTACAAGTTGCTCACACCTCTGAAGCAGTGAAAAGACAAGCTGGTGTCTTTCCTGGGAAAGCTGAAGAGAATCCAAAAGCTTATTGTAAACCTGGGAAAGCTGAAGAGAATCCGAAAGCTCACACCTCTGAAGCGGTGAAAAGACAAGCTGGTTAGTGATTTAGAAGAAGAACCTGGGAATTTTGGAAAAGATGCAGATTATGGAGAAGCTGGAAAATGATGCTGAGGAATGTGCCCGATCGAACACCCTTTGCCCGATTGGGCAAAGTGATTCCGGAGACACAGAATGATCGGGCACACTCAGCCCGATTTCGCACAATAGTAATTTTTTTAGGAACTTCTGATCGATCGGGCACATCACTTACCCGATCGATCCATGCAATCGGAAAAAATCAGAAACATTTTTCTGATCGGGCACTACTTGCCCGATCGAGCAAATGCACCTGGAACCAAAAATTGCATAAACTGTTTATAAACCGAGAATCCCTTATCCAGTACACCCTACAAAGCCCAGATCAGAGTTTAATGATGGTGAGATGATTGGGAAGCCACCAAATCCACTTAGGAAGCTTCATAAGATACAAGACCCAGGGGAATTTTCAGTTCCTTGTTCGATAAATGGAGTGAAATTCACAGGTTCTCTTTGTGATACTGGAGCTAATGTGACCGTGATGTCAATGACTGTTGCAGAACGATTGGGACTATCAGGTATCAAACCATCTCATATGACTTTAACGCTTGTTAATGATTCTACTGTCTCTTCTAGTGGCTTTCTCTCGTATCTATTGGTACAAGTTGGTAATTGTCTAGTCCCTGTTGATTTTCACATCTTGGAGACGAATGAGCATCCCCATGAACCTTTGATTCTTGGGAGACCTTTTCTTGCAACCGTAGGAGCTGTTGTTGATCTACCCAATCAGCGTATTTCTCTGAAAAACATCAAGAAAAGGGTTTTCTATCAAGAGATTCCCCCGAAGGGAACAACTAGGCTGACTATGGTAAAAGAGGAGGAGATGAAGCATGGAGTTCATATTGAACCGAATCTTAAGTGTGTAGTTGCTGAAGTCTTACACAAGGAGCCTCCAATCTCAACAAGGAATGGCAATCCCAAGGTTAAGGAGAAGGTGAAGGTGAAACCAAAGAAAATAAAGAAGGAGTCTCAAGTGGCTTTGATCCCTCAAGAATTAGTTGGGGATACAATTGACTACAAGGTAAAAAGTAAGGGGTTCTCAAAACCCTTCTCGAAGTTTAGAGTTTTACTCACCCCGGAGTTCAAAGAGAAAGGGATTGATATTGCAAAAGATGTGATGGGTAAGGTTCTGAAGCTGAAGATGTTTGGAATTGGAGCTTGTTATGGAACATCGTTGGATGTTGATTCCATTCCCACTTAGAGGTAAGTACCATCAAGCTAGGTGACGTTAAACAAAGCGCTGAGTGGGAGGCAACCCACTATATTTTAAAGTTTAGTTTAGCTGTCTTTCAATTATGAGTCAGTCCTAACTTACTTATTTTTAGTTTTGAGCTTAAAGTGTTTCAGGTTATTCCTGGTGAATCTTCTTCAAGGCGTTCCGGGTTATCTCTTATCTAATCTCATTACTCAACTTTTTCACTTGCATTGTTGGTTATTAGGATGGTTTCTCTCTTGATTCTTGCTAATTTTGATTAGTATTGCTTAGAGCATTGCTCACCATCCACCATAATTCTTGTGTTTTGACTTGAGTTGATTTTAGATTCATAATTGATTGGTTTTTCTCATGAAGTAATTCATGATTCTAGCTAATTATAATTAGTACTGCTTGGTCATTGCTCTTTACTTACCAATTGATTGTGTGATACTGGAATGATTGCTGTTAACTATTCTGAATGATGCATATCCTATATGGTTCTTTCTGATTTTTGATTAGTATTGCTCGATCATAATGCCTTTACTGGTTTCTCATACAATTGATTCTTGTTAGTTTTTAAGATATCATTGCTCAATCATTCTTCAACCATTACTTACACTTCTGTTGAGTGTTTGTTCTTTTTTCAGGCATAGCAAGGAGGCAAAGGAGTTCAGAACATATTTGGGGGGCAACTCACCCTTAGTAAACCTCTTTCCCTTGAACTCATATAATATAGTATTATCTACTTTCACCATTACAGATTTTTCTATTGATCCTGGTTACTTCTATACCTTCTTTTATATTAATTTTCACACCGGGAAGGTGTGAAGTAGGTCTGGGGGAGGGTGTAATGATACTAACTATGTTTTGATGTATTGTCTTTTTGGTGAAATTTTTCAAAAATTTTGTTTTTAATCTAGTTGAGTCTATCGAGTAGAAGGAACCATGATCAAAATCAATGATAATAAATAGCCAAGTGTGGGTATGGTTTTCACTTTCTCTAGATTATTGACTTAGATAATTTGCTGAGATTAGGATTGGAACCCCCATTGCTTATTGATTTTTTTCTGAAAGTTCTGGTCTTTTGAGTTATTGATGATTTGATGCTAGCTCTGCCATGATAGAACTTAATTTAAATCTGAATTATTCTTGCTTATGGTGTTGATATACTCTGAGAATTAGGTACCTTGCTTTTCAGTGTTCTGTAAAACCAACAAGTTCTTCCAGTACAGTCTCGGTCCTTTCTCTCTCTTCCTTCAGAATATTAAAAAACGATAGAAAAAGTGTTGAAAGCATGACCTAGAAGTCCGTAATCATTGCCGGGCTGCTAATCAAAAAAGCAGTAAGAAAGTAAAAATGCGGAAAAGTGAAAAAATAAAAAGAAAAGAAAATAAATAAAAACGCAGAAAAGTGCGAAAAGAAAGAAAAATAAGTGAGAAAGGGGGGGGGGGAAGGATCAGGACCGGAAGTCGTTTGATGCTCTGTTTGGTATGGGCATTTCGATAGAAGAGGTACTTGAGTAAATTGATTGATATACCATAGGTGAGAATGCATGTATCTGAACTTAATTGAATTTAAAGATTTGGTTGATATGATTTTATACTTGATTAATTTTGGATTTCGAGTAGGAATCAAGTTATTAGTTTAGTGGTGGTAAACAGTTCAGTCTAAGTAGTTGTTTGAGATTGGTGTCTTTTGGATTTGAAACTATGCTTATGGTTTTTGAGATTTTGTGAGTTCCTGTGTGGTCCTTTTCAAACCTCTTCTCCAGATTGAATCTTGCTTTACTTGAGGACAAGAAAAGATCTAAGTATGTGGGAGTTGATATTACTCGGTTTTGATGCATGATAGTGGGCATTTATGTCTGCTATTCTGCATTATTTCGAGTGTTTTCATTGCATATTTGGTAAATTTTTATGATTCTAAGTGTTCGGGTCGAGTGGGAGCAAAACGATGCATTTCAGAAGATTTCAGGAGTTTCAGAAGAATGAGAATAATAAAGAAGTAATCCACGATCGGGCAGATCATGTGCCCGATCGGGCATTAGTCCGTGGAAAAATCAGAAGACTAAGATCGATCGGGCAAGAAGAGAAGAGTCGTGCAGAAATATGAGTTGCCCGATCGGGCAACCATGTGCTCGGTCGGGCACTTCTACCGAGAAGAAGAAGAAGTTTTCCAAATTTGCAATCAAGTCCTCAAGCTTATCCATGTTTTCCATATTTTATTATTTTATTTTTTTAGCTTATAAATACATTGTGTTTTAGGTTTTTAGAACCAAGCTTTATTTTAGATTTTGAGAGAATTACTGAGGGAGAAGAGATTCAACCTGTATTTGGAGAATATTTCTGAACCCTTATTATATATCTTATTCTATTTTTATTATGTGTTCTTCTTGGATATTGAATTGTGTATGCTTTGCAATGTTTGAGTACTTCCATAGTTAGGTTTTAGGGTTTCCCAGGCAATTCAGGGTTTGATTGTTAGATTTGTCATAAGAGGATATTAATTGTTAGGTTTTTAGTCTAGATTTGTTATTAATACATGAATTAGAGTAGCTAACTAGTTCATTGATATTAGACTGATAAACACAAAGATATTTGGTTTAGAAGTTGGATCTAGTCTAGATGAATAAGTGATCTTGCTTGCGAGAATATTATCTTGATTGCTTATGAACAATTGAATCTGAATTGTATTTCATGTTCTATTATTTAAAAGACGGCGAGAGTTTGTCTTTTATAATTTGGGCATAGGGTTTAGTACTCCGAGAGGAGATTATTCTATTATTGTCTTTCATGTTGAGAACTATTTTCAAAGAAAATCTCTGAATGCAATCCGGTTTACATGTGGTTTCCCTGATGCCTGACGCATTTATTTTATAGTTTTAAACCGTTTTAATTTACCGTTTTGATTCGCTACAAACAACCTTAATTAATTCTACTTTAGCTTGATTTGAATTGAAATTGAAACGTGTACTTCTGGTCTCTGTGGATTCGATACCCTATACTTTACTACATTGATCTGTTCTCTGCAATATTAGTTTTAGAATTTAAATTCTAGACCTATCAATTATGAACAAAAATGTGGGCAATATTGCAAAATACACACTTTTGACACTTCAAATTTGAAGTGTTACCTTTGGAGGAAAACACATGACATTAAAATTTGAAGTGTCACACACTTAAAATTTGAAGTCTCCCTTTGGAGACGCCCTAATACATCAGTCATATCCACATCCATTAGATGCACCTTTGATGCTTTTGTTCTTGCGAGCCTCACGATGTGGTTTGGGGTTCCTCATAGTATCAGTGACAGATGGGAACAGAGATGGAGTATATGCAAAAGGTAGTTCAGCAAGCCGTAATAAGTTAAAGTAAAAATCCAAACCCTAGCCATATTACTTACTCGAAGATGATTGAGAGAGTGGTGCCAATGGTAGCCAGTTACGAGAAACCCTTTCCTCGTCAAATGTGCTCCAGTTGTTCAACCTGTTGGTTTCCAGGAGATTGCGATTCTTCAGGTACTCGGGAGATGGGTCCTCAATGCTAATCAAATGTGGAGCTGAAAAGGGCATCAAAAACAAATAAGTCAACAATCATAAAGGAATCGAACGAAGTCGGCAATGATGATCCGTTATGAAACCATAATGAGCCAAAAGAAGATGGATTAAAAGAATTTTGAAATCTTCCCACACCAATCTTTTCTATTCCACCAGGTTTGGAGATCCGCAGGACCCTTGGTCCCGAAGGACAGATGGTTGATTTCCAGGAAAAAGTAAAACTGATCCTAGTCGACTTCGTCTTTAGACGTTTTCCCAGTTGTAAACTCCTGCTTAGGTTTGTTCGCAACATACCAGAGGCCACCTTTCGGGCCTCTTTTGTTGTAGGTAAACTCCTCAAGCATATCGAAGCCCAACTCAAACTCATTCTCATGTACCTGGATCATCAGGAAAATTGCATGCCTAACTCCTTTCGGCATCAGTTGACTCAGGGGCCATTCCCTGACGACGGAGATGACTAGCAATTCCATAACCGAAAAAATAAAGTCTGCATGTCCTAAAGAATATGACGTAGACCGTCACATACCCAAGTGGAGGAGAGTCTGGATACTGCCCAAATTCTGGGATGAGGTACCTAATGTGAGAGGGGAAATCAAACAACTCTCAAATCATCGCTACCGAAGCCGAAAAACATAGGGAATCAGAGAAGGACATTATAGCCGGAGCGGCTACGGCCCTGAATCTTCTACTCGAGATTGTTGAGGATGCGTCTCCCCCACCAGTAGCGACCGATAGTGAAGAACATTTGTATCTAAGCCGAAGAGAGTGGTGGCTAACCATTTTGAGAAAATGATTTCGGAGGAAGAGAGAAAAAGAAGAGAAATCAAAGAGAAGAGGAACAATGTCGCAGGAAAGAAGTTCAAACCCTAGAACATAAAAATAAAGAAAGGGAATTTTGAGTTTCTTTTACCTTGTCGCGTAGAGGAGGAGAGAGATGGCGGTTTAAAATAGAGTGGGGGATGACGGTTCCAAGCGATTGAAGAGAGAGGAAAATCAATTATAACTGCCTCAAAAATGCTGAACCGGCTTTTGTAGGCATGATGACACTTTTTGAATTTTGAATTGAATGACGTCCACATGAAAAGAGGAATAACTGCCGGAACTGTTGGGATTCCCACTTATTAAATCCGAAACGGATCAACTTGTATCCAAACAACCAACCCAACAATGAAATTTCAAGCCTTAATACACAATCAAGTCTTCATTAATTGGAACAGACAATATGTTTTCGCAGCAATAAGCACGCCAACCGCTCAGATGATAAAAATCCTTGATTTTGAAATCCTCCTGATGGTTCACCAACTGAGTTTTTGAAGGTCACCCAACTCGCCAAACTCGCTGGGAGACCTGGGGTCTAATCTGTTGGTGTAAAAACCCCCTTAGTAAAATTTTGCCTTATCTAGTAGTATTGTCTTATCTGACTTAGCATGTATTAACCCCATAAGGATCATTCGAGAGAGTATTTCCACCTGAGTATATTTAAATAATATCTTAACACCTAGCACGTGATGTAACTGAGGTCGATGAGGAAACAACCAGAGCAAGAAGCAACTAAGTCTCGAACGTTCTGAGCTTCCTGGGATCCGCAAAAATCATGGGGACGAGGAGTGTAAACGCATCGGGAATATCAAAGGAGTATCTTATTTGTCTTTTTTGTACTTTTTTACTTGAACATTTTTCCTTGCATGCAAGCTCGAGCAAAAAACAATCTGATTAATTATTACAAATTTTATTCCATGCAAGTTTGAGTTGTTGTTTTTCCTTATTAAGACAAAAAATTGACAAATTCCTCATAAAATATATCTAAAAATTTACTTTGTGGATTCTAACATCCACAATGAATTCAAAATTATTTGTTTGCGTTAGATTTAATGAAAAATAATTTATTTTATTTACCAGATAACTTATGGATTGAATTCTGAAAAGTAAATCTCCATCAATAAATTGTATTAATTTAGATGATCTTCCATATGATCCCGATGAGAGAAAAGGAATACATGAATATCATGCCAATCAAAGAAATGAGGTAAGACATAAGTATTTGATTAAAAGAACTTGTCAACATCGTGGTCATAACTTTAAAAAACGTCTTATAAGAAATACATTAATGAGATTTAGTCCTTTTTGGTTTGATCAGTATGGTGATTGGTTGAATACAGTGTGAAGAAAGAAAAACCATATTGTTTGTGTTGTTATTTATTCAAAGATAACAACGACAATAAAAGTGACAATAATGCATTTGTGACTGAGGGATTTGATTGCTGAAATAAGTCTGAGAGATTGTCTAGTCATGTAGGTTTAGCAATAAATATCTCTATAACATAACAAAGAAGAAGTGTGAAGCTTTTATGAGACAAGGTCACTCCATTAAACATGTTTTTCATAAATATACTAACGTCATGAAAGTTGAGTATCGTGTTCGATTAAATGCTTCAATCAATGCTTCTAGATACTTGTTAAGGAAAGGATTTCCATTTTGTAGTCATGATGAGACTGATGATTCAACTAACAAAAGAATTTTTTTGGAGTTGCTAAAGTATACAGCTGAACAAAACGAAGTTACAAATAAAGTTGTGTTGAAGAATGCCCCAGGTTATAACCAAAGGGTATCTCCTCTAATCCATAAAGACATTATTGTTTCTTTTTATAAGAAGTAACTAAATCCATCATTCAAGAGATTGACCATGATGTGTTTGCTTTATTGGTAGATGAATCTGTTGACGTTTCTAATAAAGAGCAAATGGCTATAGTTTTTCGTTTTGTTGATAAACACGGTATAATCAAAGAAAAATTTGTTGGTATTATCCATGTGAAGGAGACATGTTCCTTAACTCTAAGATTCGGCATTGATTCATTGTTTTCTAAATATAGATTGAGTATGAAGAAGCTGAGAGGACAAAGCTATAATGGAGCAGGAAATATGAGGGTGAACGCAATGGGTTGAAACCACTTATTTTAAGGAAAAATAGCTCTGCATATTGCGTTTACTATTTTTCTCATCCACTTCAGTTGGTTGTTGTTGGGATTGCAAAGAAACATTTTGAGGTTAGAGATTTCTTCGATAAGATTGTTGTGCTAGTAAATGTGATTGTAGCTTCTTGCAAGATAAAAGATATGATGCAAGAAAGCCATCAAGAAGAAATTGAGAAAAGAATAACTAGTTTTGAAATTAAGACTGAAACATGGCTGAATCAAGAGTCTTCACTTCAAAGACCGGAAAATACACATTGGGGTTCTCACTATAAAAGGTTGTTGCGGCTGATTGAGTTTTTATTATTATGTGATTAAGGTACTTGAATATGTCCAAGATGAAGGTGTATACATTTTCCATTGAAATCAAGCAAATGGTCTTCTCAAATATATTCATACTTTTGATTTTGTATTATATTTACCCTTGATGCTACTTCTTTTAGGACTCATGGAGAATTTATCAATGGCGTTACAAAGAAAGGGTAAAGACATCCTAAATGCTGTCTCGGTAGTGAAATCCACTAAGTGACAATTGCAGAAGTTAAGAGATGATGGATGTGATACTTAAGAAAAATGTTTTACTATTTTGTGAGAAGCACGAGACTGAAATTCTCAACATGGAATATAATTTCATTGATCTAAGGAAGTTACAAAAACAAACCCAAATAAGCAATATGCATCATTACCAAGTCAATTGCTTTTATATTGTATTGGATATGCAGCTTCAAGAGTTTAACCACCGTTTTAATGAGGTAAACTATGGATTACTCGCGTGCGCATAAGCTTTAAGTCCTACTTATTTATTTCTCGAGTCTGACAAAATTAGTGAAATTGGCTCAATATTACCCTGGTGATTTTAGTTGTGTGGAGTGTTTATCTCTTGAACAGCAACTTAACATATATGTTGATAATGTACGAGAAGATGAAAGATTTGCTAATATGAAAAATCTTGGAGCTCTAGCACGGATGATGGTTGAAACCAAGAAACATTTTTCTCATCTTTTAGTTTTTAGGATGTTAAAATTGGCTTTAACTTTTCATGTTGCAACTGCTATTGTTAAAAGATGTTTTTCATGAATAAAGATTGTGAAGACCGTACTACGTAATTGCATCGGTGATCAGTTTCTCAATGATTGTCTTGTTTGTTACATCGGGAAAAAATATTTGAGATGTAACAAAGTAAAATGGTGATAAAAAAAACTTTCAAGCTATGAGTGCACGTAGAATTCATTTATATATGTATCATTTTTCTATAGTTATATACTATATTTATTCTATTTATATGCCTCCGATCAAAGAAAATTCTAGATTTTCCGCTGGATACACCCTATTCTGTGTGTTACACACACAAGTAGGAAATTTCCCAGAAACCTCGTAATTATACTGACGTTTCTTCAATATGCCAGAAGAACTCTTGTTTCTTCTATTTTCTCCATACTTTTCCAACCACCAATTAGGATATCCTTCCACTTGATAACAAGATTGAATATCATGTCCATACTTCGAGCAAAAAGAACACAAAATACATCAATTTTTTTTATCTCATTATGTAATGATTTTGAGATTTTTTGAACAAAACTTTTCAAGCATTTTTGGCTCTGATACCATGAAATTTTTAGTATTATTTGATCTTAAATATACAAAATCGACTCTGTTAGATATTTATACCTAGAAAATATAAAATCGTATACAACATAACATTGAACTCATATCACTAATCTCATATTTATATATCATAATATAAAATTTGAAGACTGGCTAAATTTTTATTTCTCCATTATGATTGTTATAGAAAATACCGAAATTATTTGATTGTATGCTGGAACGTTGTGTATAGTGAATATATATTAAAGTTAACTTTTTTTCACTCCTCATTAATCCAAATCATCATCTACATGGATTTTGTATTTTTTTTTTTTTTTATAGGCGACAGGGAGAATTCTCCCTGGGAAAATAAATTTAATAAATCAACTTACAAAAGAACTTGTCTCGCGGTTCCAACGCCGCTTAAATCCGCAAATAGAATAGAAGATACAAAGTATGGGCTAAACTCAAATGAGTGAAAGCCTAAAGGTAACGTAAAAGCATGGTTGGCTAAGGCGTCTGCAACACGATTAGCCTCCCTGTGAATATGAGTAACTCGAACTAACCAGTTCTTCAATAAAAAGTCATAGCACAACCGTACTAGGAACAATAGTGGATGAGTCTCTCCAATACCTGACTGTAGAAACTCAACCACCATCTCAGAGTCAATCTCCACCTCTAACCTTCTCACACCTTTCTCCCAAGCTACAAACAAGCCATAGTACCCCCCCCCCCATAACTCCGCTAAAGGAGCTGAGCAAATACCCAGATTAACCGCAAGACCAGAGCACCAAGAGATCAACCGTTCCACTCTCTCTCGGCTAGGGGCCTTATTTCGAGAATGAGAGTGAGATAACCATACCTCTCGTGCTTTGTCTAAGATGAACCAATTTCTATCTCTACAAGGAGTAACCTCTCCGAATACGTTACCACACTGCCATTTCTAACTCCACCAAACTGTCATTGCAAACAAAGAGGACCAACCCATATCGTAGAGTAAAGTATCATCCCCCAAGTTTATAAATAACCAGTTTAGTAAAGGCTCCGTAAAGAAAACAGCCTGACGAGATCTTGGCACAATATGAGTCCAAATACCAGCTATACTTAGGCAGTCCCGTAAGATATGAAGTATGGACTCCTCACCGGCTTTACAAATCTGGCACAACGAAGACTCACATAGTCTTCTTTTCTTCCTCTCCACATTAGTCTTCATATGGGTGTCACACTGCCTTCCCTATTTGATTCGGCCGTTCCATTTCTAACTAAGATTAGAACCCTCTTTCGTCTTACTCTACATCCTTCCGTCCCGTTGGATTTGAAGCTTACTCCTTTTTGGGAATTATGGCATATTTGGAAGTCAAAAATAGTTTGATTTATAACCATACAACTTTTGACATCTCGGAATTGGTCCGTCGAACTAACCGGGACATTCACGAATGGTTCAAAACAACTATACCTCTCGACTCTCCTTCAATGACGACCAGCAGTAACCGATCACATTGTTGGTCACCACCACCTCCTGGTTGGGTCAAATGTAATTACGATGCTTCACATCATCAAGGTGATCTTCCTTTAGGCTTAGGATGGATACTCAGAGATGATCAAGGGACCTTTCTTCATTGTGGGCACAGACGTTTTCACGGCAGACATACTATTGACGACTTAGAACTCACTACCTTAATTTGGGCTATTCAAAGCACCTCCAATTTAGGTTATATGGTGGTTATTATTGAAAGAGATAATAGTAATATCATTCAACTCATTACAAAGGGAACACCTCATCGGCATTTGGATCATTACTTACACACGATTCGAGCTTCGATGATCAACTTTCAGCATATACAATACCAATATCAATCCCGAGAAGCCAACGGATGTGCAGATTATTTATCCAAATTTGCACTTAATTATGTCAATGAGTTAGAGATTAAACACTCTTGTCCGTGTTCATTACTTTTACTTGTACACAATGACATTCAATAGTATATATATATATATATATATATATATATTTATTTGCCGTTAAAAAAAAGAGGAGCATAATCCTGGGTTGTATCTGCTTTTGAATAAACAAAGGTAGTATTTATAGTTACATTTCTAATATTTTAGTTTATGTACCACAACAGGTTGATTCAATAACATAAATTCTATTAAAAGATAATTATATTTGACTATAACATAAATTCTATTAAAAAATAATTATATTTTCATAGTCAGTAATCAAATCTAATCTTTGATTTGATAACAAAATCGTAAAAATAGTTCTTTCCTCTCATTATTTCTCCTTTTCTCTCGCTTTTTCTCATCAAAAAACTGAGATTAGGTAGATACGAAAGTGAGGCTGAGAGTTTTCCAGCGACCTCTGTTGAGCATGGAGCCTGTGCACCGTGACTCGGGTTCTCCTGCGCGTCCAACTTCGAGAGTTCTAGCGGTTAACTTCTCAACCATATATTTGTTTTCTGGCGACCCATCTCGAATTTTCCCGACACAAAGAAGACCCGACGAAGATGAGAAGCAACGAAGAGGCGTCGCAGATCTAGCTAGTCCGGGAGGCGCAACTCCTAGTTCGGAAGTCAAGTTCCTTGCGGCTGAGTGTTTCACCTGAGGAAGATCTACACTCGCAAAATAACGGTGGTGGTGTCAAGGTCTTCTTGGTTGAGGATGGCAAGGTTTTGATGACTCCTCCTTCCCGAACTAATGCGTGTGTATGCTCTGTCTTCTCCTTTTCGTTGGTTGTGGCTGTTTCTCTCGCGAATCTCCTAAGGATCCACGGTGGAGACGCTATCTCACCTTCATCTTCCTCTTTAGTTTTATTTATTTATCTTTTGGTGAGACCCGTTTTGCCGTCTTTCGCCTTTCTCTTTCTTCATCGCCTGCCGTTGAAGGGTGAACTCCGCCGGGTTCTGCAGTTTAGGCAGTTACGACGACAATCTAGGGTTTTTCTCTAATCTTGATTAGGAGTTTTAATTGTCGTTAGGCTTCCAACTAGGGTTAAATCACCTTAGTTAGGGTTCTCTTTTTAGAAGTTAGGGCTTTTCTATTTTTTAAGGACTTTGTTTAGTTATGGACTTTGTTGCAAAATGGATCTGGATATAGTTTTTAAGATTTTATAAAAGCCTAAATATAAGATTATATAAATATTTAAATAGAATATATTTTAACCAAAAAACAGTAAAGATAATAACCATTAAACTTTTTGCTATCAGCTAGAAGTAAAGTATATGTTATACAAGCCCATACCACCTAATCGTGGGAGGACACATCCTATATGAAGATATAACAAAAGCTCATGACAAAAAAATAAAAGCTCATTATATTAGTCATTTTCTGTTACATGGCCGTATGGTAAGTCTATTGTGCTTATGATTCTTTGTATGGTAAGTCTATTGTGCTTATGATTCTTTCATAATATAGGTTTTAGAAGTTTTTTTGGTTAAATAATAGGTTTCAGAAGTTTAACAAATCAAAAGTATCATTTATTAACTGGGACTTCTAGATTTGATGGTAAAAGACTTACGGCTGTGAGTTCTGCCACCTGAATTCAAATCACGATCACTAAAATTCTTAGATGTGGCCATTAGCATTCTAGAAACGATAGTTTAGAGATGTGCTTTGGACCGTGTGATCCTTGTGCCGACAGGATATATGGACCGCTGCGTCTCTCGATCCCAACTGATTAGTCTGGATTCACCTTGGTGACGGCCAGGACACCCAAGTTATATATAAAAATATCATTTATTTGATTTTATGGTGCTTAATAGATGAAATATTACCATTTTATATTAGCTCGGAGATTCAATTAGAAAAATCGATATGATCTCAACCGACTTAGTATTTGATAAACTATATAAACCGATTTGATGTACTACAAAAAAAAAACATTTAGAAATAAATATGGTATAGATATAAACCGACTATACATAATATCTCGATAAATTTTAATATTGATAAACAGTAATTTATACATTATATGGTTAAATATTTTATATTCTTTTACAATAACTTTATTTTCATAATTTATTTCATTGATTTTATTTTGTTTTTTAAATTTAAATTTTACTAGTTTACCATTTTTCTGTTAAACAATTATTATAGATCTATTATTATTTTATGGACTTTCTTTTTGATGAGGTACATTACATTTAGTTTTAAGAATATAGAGAAAGTTTAGTGTTATAATCCATTTTTATATATGTAATGATGTACCATTCAATAAAAGATTCTTAAAATGAGTATTTTTCACTCCTTCTAAAGCATATCACATAATATATATATTTATAGTTGTTGTTAAAATTTGAATACACCAGAACTAAAGTAGAAATTTCTTTACTCAAAAATCGATTAAAATATATGAATCGAAATGTATATTTTTATTAAAATCTCTTAAGTATTACAATATTCTCTCAAGTGTTGCAAGTTCTCTCTTAAGAATAACAAAATTCGTCAGAAGATTTTTGGTTCCTTTTCCGAACCCTTGTGGAGACTACTTATAGGGCTCTCCAACAAGTTCCCCCTGTATCTCTCGCATTTTATACCTTTTTAATATTTCTGATCCGCCGTTACGTCTTTTCAACTTTGCGCAACCCCCTCCTTTGACTCTCACTCGCGACCCTTCTCGAGGCCTCCACTCTGGGCTTCCTGACAGGTCGAGTCGGTCCACTAAGGGTAATGTTCGCGATGGGCCGTGCTAGCCCATTATCGGTCCCTCCCACTCATAGTCTTTGAGTGAACACTCGTCGCGACTACTTTCCAGAGCACGATCGCGACTCATTGTATATGGTCGTTGTGACCACTCTTCAGAGCACCGTCGCGACTCGCCGTACATGGTCGTCGTGGCCACTCTTTGGAACTACGTTGCAACTCACCATGTCGTGTCGTCGCGTGCCCCTCTCCAGAGCGCCATCACGACTCACCGTGCATGGTCGTCGTCCCCACTCTTTGGAGTCTCATCGTGACTTACCATGCCTCATTATCGCGTGCCCCTCTCTAGAGCGACGTCGCGACTCATCGAGAATGGTCGTCCTGAGCTTTAGTGCGGCTCTCCGCTTGTAGTCCACTCGCGAGCCGACCCGGGCCTGATAAGTTGACCCGAGTCAATTTACTCACCCACATTTTTCCCCCATTCTATTAATGGAAGTTTTCCTTCGATGGAATCGTTGATTTCTGGCCTTCCTGAGATTCAGAGAGAACCTGACGAGATTCTGAGCGGATTTGTAGGCAAGGATATGGTTGAAGATCAAGATTCTGAAATCAGAATCCCTTATATCACTCCTCCCTTCAACTATAGAGGCCCCAATGACTTCTAATTTCCTACTTCTGCTTCATTTTCTCTTTTGGTTTTTTGCTTCGGAAACCCTGCGCTCCACTTCTGCTCAAAGAAGGCTTCATAATCCTCCGCCCATGACTTCTTTACAAGGTATTCACTCTTTCTTTCTCTCTAGAGTTCCGCTTTGTCTTGTGTGCGTTCTTGAGCTTTTAGTGATTTTAATTAGTTTTTAGTTGAGTTTGATCCATTCGCGGTTTGAATCCTGTGAAAATTTGTTTTTCACTACGAATTACACCGAATTTTAGATCAAACACTACTTTTCTCCTTGAATTCTTCACTTGTTTTGGTGGGAATATTTTTTGAGATTATTTTTAATTTTTCTCTCAACTATTTACCCTTCCACATTCTCTCTCATACTTTATACCTCTTTACTTTTCCTCATTTTCTCCTTTCTTCTAATTTCTCTTCTTCTCCAATGGAAAAAATCAGCCATGGAATCTTATGGCACAGTTCGGTGCCCACAATCCCTGGGCCGCAAGTCCGCATCGTGAACTCAAGAATGCATCCTACACTGAACCTATGGCTATTCCCCATGCCGGATCTTCGCTTGTTCCTCCCGGGTCCTTGCCGCGTGACTTCCCCGAGTCGGAAAGAGATCCCCGCGTCAAGCCTGGTGACCCACGCACCAGTTCTAGAAGTCCTTGCGTCAAGCAGGGTGACACGCGCGCCAGCCAGTGCAGTCCCGCATCAAGCTGCTCGCACCATGCAGTCCCCGCGTCGAGGTGAACCTGAGCCGATGCGGTTTTGCCCCGTGCGGTACATGCGTCAAAGAATCCCCGCGTCAAAGAGTCTATGTGCCGAGGTGCTCCCGAGCTGAACAATCCCCTGTGCTGAGCTCTCCCTGCACCGAGCCTTCTGGTTCTGCCCCCGAGCCGAATCCAGTCACGGGATCACTCGCATTGATCTGAGTTGCTCCTTTCCCGGTGACTCACCCGACTCCTCTCCAGACCTCATGCTCAAGACCGCATCTCTAAACAGTTTAGCTCGTAGAGTGTCAGGACTTCCTTGGCCCGAGGAACTCCTCCACCCTCGTAACTTCAGGGGTGGGTGCTCATCTGACGCCATCTTCGTTGATTCCAAGGAATCTTTTCTAATACTTGTATCTCCGGTTCATGGTATTACTGAAGCTTCTCCATGCTTCGGTACTCAGCCTTACTCTAGGTGTTCCAAGGATAGACTTAAGGAATTTAGACGTAGTTGTCAGATTTCGTAGGTAATTGTCTTAGCCTCTCCAACAGAGTTAGAGAGTCTGGAACTTGTTAGGGAAGGTCATTGTTGCACATATAAGGTTTACTTCAGGAAATGTGGTCTCACCTTTCCCCTTCCTAGGCTCCTAGTGCGACTCTTGCACGGCATGGGCGCCGCGTTGCCCCAATTATGCCAAAACTTCATTTGCTCCATGGTTGGTCTTCAGACTTTAGTGGAGGAGTGCGGTCTCCCGCTTACCATGCTAATTTTTGCGCGCATATATGCCATGAGGGGTACCTCTAGTCATCCCAGGACCTTCCATGTCGCGACAAACCCCCATTGCAAGGTTCTCTCAGGATTCCCCGGGAAGGATGACGACTGGAAGTCGTGATATTCTTTCTTTTCGATGAAAAAGTTTACTTTTGGTGATCTCTCCCATCTCGCGACTACCAGGTGGCACCCGAGCCGGGTAGAGGCTTGTTTCGAGCTCAACTATAATTTCTGCATTTATTTGCATTTCTATAAGTCACTAACTTGTGTTGTTGTTATTTTTGTTTGACAACTGCATTAGATAAAGCCGACTTTGACCATGATATCGACCACTTCCTTACGATTATTCGATAGAAAAGGACCATTTGGAAAGAGTTTGATCCTGCGCGCATAAGAGACTCGGCTTCTCGTCTTTGAGTCGCCACTGCTACTAATCGCACCACTCTTTCAGCCACCATCATCCAACGTAAGTCTCATATCTCATCTCCCAATGTATTTTTACACTTGGAATTTTTTTGGTTCGTTTGACTAACTTTACACCGTTTTTACTTCAGCTCCCAATTTGATTCCTGGAGCCAACATGTCTAGCTACCGCCAGCAGAAAGCAGCAAGAAAGGCATCTGCGAAGACCGCTGCAGGATCGAGTCGAAGGGACTCTTCCCTTCTCATATACCCCGCTCGACCTACGTTGAGAGGGTCGAGGCTCCTTCCCGCACTGAGGTTTTTCCTTGAGTCGAGAGCTCATCCCGAGTCGAGTCCTCCTCTTGCACCACGACTCTCCCCTACATGGAGAAGTTCCGCCCCGAGAAGACCATTGCTCAGTCCCGCGCCGCGACCTCCCCTCCTGCTGGATCTCCCCTCTCCATCGTGGACCCCTGGCATGGAGACAGAGACAACCCCGCTTTATGAAAGAAACCGACTCGAGGACTGAAGAGGAAAGCGGCCAACAAAGGGAAAGGGATCAGAGAGTCAAAGAGGAGGGCAACTGACAAGGAGAACTCCAGGAACTTGGACTACAAGTCGGAGTACAACGTTTGCATGGACAAGGTGACTACAACGTATATGCGCCAATTTTTCCACCCAGGCTACAAGATTCCCACACCAGAGGAGCTCACCGGAGAGAACGGGGAGAACTACATCAAGTTTACCGACATTGTTGCAATGGTTAGTTCTCTTTTTCAATACCGCTTCCTCTTTACTTAGTCTTTCTATCTCTTTCTAGACTCTTTACTTCGATTCTTCTACTTTGCAGTTTCTCACCGAGTATAACAGAGCGGTGAGATCTAGCGAGCTCCAGATCAAGTCGGCCGCCGCAGGATCCGATCTGATTGAGGCTAACGCGAGGATCGCGATTCTCACCGCTGAGATTGAGTCCCTCACCATGAATCGGGAGAGGAACAAGGATTTAGTGCTGCAAGCGGAGGAGCGCCTTGGTCAGATCGCCCGTCTCAAGTGCAAGCTTTAAAATTGCCAGATTTTCCACGGCGACTACAAAGAGCAATTTAACCTTGCCACAGAACATCTACGATGACAAAGCTGCCTTCACTGCTCAGCTGGGAGAAGCTGAAGCTCGCCTTCGAGAGGCAGATAGACGTGCTTCTGAGGCCAAAGCACGCACTACTGTCTTAGCTCATACTCGAGAGTTGGAATCTCGGAGGGCCATCGAGGGCGCCAAGAAGTCGATCAACAATAGAGTTCGAGCTTGTGTCGAGCAGGGTAGACATCAATTTTCTCTAGATATTTTTCTAAGTGTTCTATCTTTGTTTGATATATTGATCATGTTTTGCGTTGAGCAGGTGAGGCTCCACCTCGTGGCTCGGGATGCCACCCTCGAGCCTTACGCTCGTGCTTGTGAGATTAATTACAACTTTGAGCTTTTCTAGGATTTTATTCGAGACGGTGCGGATGGACTTCAAGTCTAAGCTAGAGGAGGTTTTGATCGACAGAGATTCCGCCATGGCTGCTTTAGCTGAGGTCCAGGCGAAGGTGAGCCCGCTCGACTTAGATAGCTTTGTGAAGGCTATTTTGGATTCCCCGCCACCCCCCTCAAGTTTTTATCACTCCGCCTGTTATTAATGTTACCGAGATTGTACTCGATGAGTAAGGATCAAACATAAGATTCTCCATGGAAGAGTTCCTTGCCAAGACTACGGAGATGGAGGTACCCCGCACCAAGACCTTGCAGCCTACAAAGATGGTGGATCCCCATGCCGAGACTATAGAGCCCATGGAGATGGTAAAGACCCGCATCAAGGTTTTAGAGTCCATGGAGACAGCGGAGACCCACGCCAAGGTTTCAGAGCATGCGAACACGATGGAGCGCCGCCCCGAGACTCCCCTTCCTTCTGCATACTCTATTAGGCGTATTTTATCTTTCAATTTTTTATGAGACTATTTGTTTTTATTTTATGCACTCTACTCGAGATGACCCGAAGCCTTTTGTTATAACCCACTACTATGGATTTCTTATGATTTTTCTCAGGACGACATGATGCTATTTTTTCTTACTATGTATTTCTATTTTCCTTAGCATTTATTTTCCTTAGTAAATTTATAGCTCTTTTTGGTTTTAGTCTTTTATTGTTTGGGTGATGGCTACATTATATACTTTGCCCTCGAGACTTTTACCGGACTGATTTTTCCGAAGGGTGGGCATTTCTCCTAAGATAATAATTTTATCTTTACCCTCGAAATGACTTTCCCCCGATCCATGGTGAGTCAAGACCCATGACTCGAATCGGGTAAGTTAGTGCGTTTTCGTTTTTGAAACTTTACATACATGCTAAATTAAGCTCAATGCGACTTAAGTCCATGAGCTATATTCAACTTGCCCCCAAGGCGAGCTCTTACTCGCACCGACTTGTTTTCGGATTTCACGAGTTAGTGCCTTTCTAAATATTTACACTATTGTTAACTCATCATGTTTTGAATGTAGCTTTCAGTTAAGTTTTTCATGTCGTGGTGGTTTTAAGGGGTTTGCTTTGCTCGTAGCTTGCAGCGAGTCGCGGCACCAACTTGGTGGTTTTTTTTTGAATAGGGTGTATTGGTGAAACGCCCCGAACCCTTACAAAATGTCTTTCGAATCAAAACAAAGACTTTTGTTCATTTTAGAGAGTCCCGTAAATGGGTTTACACACAAGGAAATGCATAAAACCAAAGGTAAAAAAATTTTTTTTTAGTCCACACGGCTTAGTCCACCCTTCAATAGTAAGCCTTAAGATGCATTGCATTCCACGATCTTGGCATTGGGACTCCATCTTCTAACTAAAGCTTATAGACGTCGTACCAAACCACCTTGGTCACCTTAAAAGGTCCTTCCCAGGTGGTGCCTAATTTTCTTGCGCCATACTCTACGGTGTTAGAGAATACTCTGAGGAGGACCCAATCGCCTAGTTCGAAGCGACGCACTTTCACCTGGGTGTTATAATGACGCGCCACATCATGCTGATAGTTTTGTAACCTTACCATTGTGGCTTCGCTCCTCTCGTCTATTAGGTCCAAAATATCGACCAGCATGTCATCATTCTTATCGGGATTCACAGTGTTCACGTCCCTTCGTAGACCTAAGATTGCGGCTTCCACCGGAACCACCGCCTCCATTCCATACACAAGAAAGAATGATGTATCATCAGTGGTTATCCGTGGTGTGGTTCGACACGCCCATAGGATGCAGTGAAGTTCATTCACCCAATGTCCTTTGAAGGCTCCAATCTCTTTTTCATATTGCTAATTAAGGTTTTGTTTGAAGCCTCCACTTGTCCGTTCCCTTGGGGGTACCGCGGAGAGGACTTACTCAACCTTATCTTCTAGGTCGCCCAGAACCCCTTGAAATTGTTCGAGATAAAATGCGACCCGTTATCCGTCACGATTTCATAAGGCAGCCCGTGGCGACATATAATATTTCTCCACATAAACTTCTGAACTTCCGCCTCAGTGACGTTCTTGAAAGCTCCCGCCTCTATCCACTTCGAGAAATAATCGATAAGGACTAGGAGGAATCTCGCTCCTCCTATGGATGGGTGAAGCGGTCCCACAACATCCATGGCCCAGCTCATAAATTAATATGGAGAGGATATAGAAGACAAAAGCTATGCGGAGCGGCCTTTAACACATTTCGCACCGCTTAGCATACTCCTCACAACCTCTCGCCATTGTTGGCCAGAAATAAACTTGGCGCTTGATTTTTAACACCAATGTTCGTTCTGGTGAATGCGATCCGGACATACCTTCATGCATCTCTCTAATGATCGTCTCGGCCTTGTCTGGACCGACACACGCGAGGTAAGGTCCCGCCATACTTTGCTTGTAAATGATACCATAGATAACACAAAATCTTGCGCTTCAAAATTTAAATTTGCGAGCCTGCCACTTGTCCTCGGGCACCTTTCCCATGGTTATATATTCTTCTATCGGGCTTCGTCGGTCTTTACACTCATCATCGCGAGTGGTTACCCCCCGGTTCACCCCGAGTTAAGCTTCACGGTACTCCACCCTGAGTGGAGCTTCAAGGATATCCTCCTCGAGTCGAGCATTAGGGCTCTCCACCCCGAGTCGAGTTTCAGGGACCTCCACCCCGAGTGGAGCTTTAGGGCTCTCCTCCCCGAGTCGGAATTCAGTGCTCTTTACCCCCAAGTGGAGCTTCAAGGCTCTCCACCCCGGCTCGAGCTTTTGGGCTCTCTACCCCGAGTCTAGCTTTAGGCTCTCAACCCCGAGTCGAGCTTATGGGTTCTCCACCCCAAGTCAAGCTTCAGGGTTCTCCACCCCAAGTCGAGCTTCAGGGCTCTCCACCCCGAGTCGAGCTTCAGGGTTCTCTACCCTGAATCAAGATTTAGGGTTTTCCACCTCGAGTCGAGCTTTGGGGCGCGCCGGTGTAGATATACTTTCATTTTTTCCCACTTTGACTCTTATAGTGCTCGCTTTTTCAAGGACCGTGTTTGGGTTACCGCAATAAAATTTTGGATTGATATACTCGGTGCCTCGATTGTCTCCATGGTTATCATCCTCCATACCAAGGGATCGGATGTAGATGCTAGCGCGGCTAAGGCGTCAGCCGAGCTATTCTCTCTGCACAATATTTTCGTTAACTTGAAGCTATCAAATTAAGATATGATGCTTTAGACCATTGTCATATACGCCTCCATTCTGGCATCTTCGGCTTCATAATCCCCGCTTATCTGACTAGTCACAAGTTGGGAATCACTCCGTGCATGGAGCTCTTTAACCCCAATCCCCAGCGCCAACCCCAATCTTATGATAAGGGCTTCATACTCTGACTCATTGTTTGTACTCCGATTTGGGACTCCAAGCGAACCCCCATGCCGGACCCAGTTTTGGTTGAGGATCCACCAACATGGAGTTCCCAAGCTTTCCCTAGTGAAGATACCTCTTGAAATCCTATCAGAAGTTCGATAATGAAATCGAGCTAAGACATGGGCCTTTGTGCTTAACCGATTTTGATACTCAATGTCATACTCACTTAGTTCGATTGCCCATTTGACCATCCTCCTCGACTGATTCGAACCGTGTAATATCATGCGCTACGGCTACATCATCATAACCACAATTGAGTACAATTGGAAGTAAGGACGTGACTTCTAAGCCGATATGACTACCGCGAGGGCAAGCTTCTCCGCCATGGTGTACCTTGTTTCAGTGGAGACCAAATTCTTACTTACATAAAAGATCGGTTTCTGCTCCGTCCACTCTTGTCATATTAGCACTTCGCTCATCGCGGCTGCGGTGACTGCTACATACAAGAATAAGGGTTCCCCGAGTACAGGTTTAGCCAGCACTAAAGGATGAGCAAGATACTCTTTTAGTTCAGAGAAGGCACCCTCGCACTGGTCATCCCACAAAAATTTTTTGTTCTCCTTCAAAAGTTGAAAGAAAGGGAGACGCTTTTCAGTTGACCGAGAGATAAATCTATTCAGGGCGACGATGCGCCCTGTCAGACGCTATACCTCTTTTAGGGACTTCGGGGATGGCATCGAGAGCACCGTTGTTAACTGATTGGGTTGCCTTTTATCACTCTCTCAATAACCAAGTGCCCAAGAAACTCCCCCGAAGTGACAACAAAGGTACATTTCTCAGGATTTAACTTCATCCTGTATTGATTCAAGGTTTCAAAGCACCTAAAGAGGTGCTGAACATGCTCATCGGCCTCTAGGGACTTAACAAGCATGTCTTCTACATACACATCCATTGTTTTCCCGAGCTGGGAGGAAAACATCTTATTCACCAACCTCTGGTAAGTCACGCTGATGTTTTTTAAACCGAAAGGCATAACCTTATAACAGTAAATTCCTCTGTCTATTATGAAAGATGTTTTCTCTAGGTCATTTGGATTCATTATGATCTGATTATAGCCGGAGAAGGCATCCATGAAAGAGGGGAGTTGGTTTCCCGCGGTGGCTTTCACGAGTCTGTGAATATGCGGGAGCGGAAAGCTATCCTTAGGACAAGCTTTGTTCAAGTTTGTGAAGTCAACACAGATTCGCCACTTCCCATTTTTCTTCTCGACAACCACGGGATTCGCTAGCTACTCGGGTTAGTATATCTCTCAAGTTGAACTGTTCACGAGGAGTTTCTCCACCTCGTTGTTGACTGCTTGGGATTTCTCAGGACCGAGCTTACGTCTCTTTTACTTGACAGGTTTATACGTCGTATCCACGTTCAGCTCATGAGAGATTACATCAAGGTCGATTCTGGGAGTATCGCTTGTCGCCAAAGCAAAAGTGTTCTTGTTACTTCATAGGAAGCGCATTAACTTTCACCTTAGCTCTCCCTTTAGTTGTGCTATGATCATCACACCTTTGGTATGGTCGATGTCATCAATTGGCACCCGCACTGTGCAATTTTGGTGATACTCTCCAATGCTCTTGTCTTCAGCAGGGTCGTCTCACCCCAAGTCGAACTGCTCCGCTCGCCCAAGAGTGGACCGACTGACCTGCATGCTACAGGATGAGCTGCCGCTCCGCGATCCACCTGCAGGGCTCTGTAGTTGCTATTAGAAAATATTCTTGAGTTCCACGCATTGGTGATAAGTGGATGATATCGCTTTCATCTCGTGCAACCATGGAGTGCCCAAGATCGCATTATAAGTAGTCGGACGATCCTCCACCGTGAAGTCTATCATTTTTAGAACTCCCCCTGTCGACACAGAGAGTCGCACTGTCCCCAAAGACATCTTGGTGGTACCGTTAAATCCTATCAGAGGTGTCGGAGGACCCTTTACCTCTGATCTCTCGATCCCCATGCGCCTTAGAGTCTCCAGGAACAAAACATCCACGGTGATCCAAATGATGGCCAGGACACGCGAGACCTCCCAGTTAGCTCTAATATTGACATGAACCACCAAAATGTCGTCATGGGGGAGATCAAGTTGCAAAGCATCACTCTCGGAGAAGGTGATTTTGCAGCTCGGGACTGGGGTGAATCGAAGCTTTCCGAACTCATCTTTCCATATGTGTGACTTTATTGACCGCACTGAATCTCGACAGTGCCTCGGTTCCCCCCCCCCCATGATGAAGTATATTCGCTTATTCTGGGAAGACTTAGAGGTCTCTACTCTCTCTGAACTCCGGGTTCGCTTCGATGTGGCCTCCTAGTCACAATCCTCTACTGCTTCTATCTCACGTCTGACTTCCTCCAAGTCAATTTTCGCTCTTGCTAAACCATCCTGTGCAATTTTCTTGCTTATAAAACTCTTAAGTTTAAAGCATTCGTGTGTGGCATGCCCGTTGCACTTGTGGAGCTCACAGTAGGCGTTGGGATTGCACCCCATCATCCTTGATCCTTCCTTGCTGGGGGGTCTCTTTTTCCCCTTTTCCATGTTTTAAGAGTGTGATCCTCCATTACCACTTCGGGTCTCCTTCTTTTCGAACTTATTCTAGGTAGATCCTGCTTCAATACCTTTGTTGGGGTTCTTGAACTTCTTTGAGAGAGTCACCTTCTCTTCCTCCGCGGCGATCCAGTTTGTGGACCGGTGAAGGGCATCATCGATGGTATCTGGTTTGTGCACAATTAAGTCAAAGCGGAAAGGAGACTCATGCCAAAGCCCATGCTTCAGTGCAGCCAACGCGGTAGATTCGTTGACACTGGAAACCTTCGCCTTTACAGCTTCGAAGCGTTCAATAAAATTCCGCAGAGGCTCCGTAGGACCCTGTGACACAATCCACAAGTCAGCATCTGAAGCACCCTTCTCCATGAAGATGGAGTATTGCTTCACAAACGCTACATATAGCTGGGTGAAGCTATCAATGGACCCAGGCTTGAGTTGCGAGAACCACTCCAAGGTAAACCCCGTAAGGTTATTAACTAAGAACCTGCAGTACCCCGCATCCTTCTCGTCTTCACTGAAGTGAGCACGAGTTACCGTAATCCAAAAGGCAGTCATGTGTGCCTTCGGATCATATTTTCCTTCATAGAGGGGAAGTATGAGCTTCCCAATTTCTTTTATTCTTGCTTCCGCGATGCGTGGAGTGAATGGGGTTGTCTCCGTCTCTGCGATCACCCATCAATTTTCAGTGAAGCGCTCGACGCGCGGTGGACCTTCAACGTCATGGCGAGCAACTCAGCGTACGTCTTGTCGATTGACTAATGCAAGCTTTCGTATTCTCCTTCACCCGGGCCAAGAGAAAGCTCACCGAAGTTGTCCGTCGTACCCCAAGCTGAGCTCAGAGTGTTCAGTACATCGGTTTCACCATGGGGGACAGAATCGTCTCCTCCACGAGAATTCTATGGGGGATCAGAACTGTTCCTCTGAAGAACGAAACCCCGAGGTCCTGGTTGGGTCCGGCTTACGAGCCTCCTGCTCCGACGGGAACCCCACCAGGGAGGTCTGTCGTCATCACCGGTGGGGGCAAATTCCTCTGCTCTCCCAACTGCGCCTCCAGATCGGTGTGGGCACTCACGAGGGTCGTCAACTCAGTTTTCATGTTCTCCTCATGAGTGTTAAAATGAGCAGCGAGTGCATCACTTGATTCTTTATGTCTTTCAACAGAGCTCACCAGGGTCGTGAGCAGAGTCTTCACATCTGCGAGAGCATCAACAACTGGGTTGTTCACTGGTGAATCCATCTCTTCTTGCTAGGTAGGGATGACTTCTTCACAAATTTCTTCGGTTCCCCGCAGACGGCGCCAAAATGTGAGAGCATAAACTCTCTCACACCAAAATAGATTAGAATATATGAATCAAAATGTATATCTTTACTAAAATCTCTTAAGTATTACAATATTCTCTCAAGTGTTACAAGTTTTCTCTCAAGAATATCAAAGTTTGTCAGAAGATTTTCGGTCCCTTTTTTGGACCCTTGTGGAGACTACTTATAGGGATCTCCACCAAGATCCCCCAGTATCTCTCGCATTTAATACTCCTTTAATGTCTCCGATCCGCCGTTACGTCTTTTCAACTTCGCGCAACCACTTCTTTTGACTCTCACAAGCGATCCTTCTCGAAGGCTCCGCTCTGGACTTTCTGACGGGTCGAGTCCCACTAAGGGTAATGTTCGCGATTGGCCGCGCTAGCCCATTATTGGTCCCTCCCACTCGTGGGCTTTGAGTGAACACTCGTCGCGACTACTTTCCGGAGCACCGTCGCGACTCACCGTATATGGTCATTGTGGCCACTCTTCAGAGCACCGTCGCGACTTATTGTACATGGTCGTCGTGGTCACTCTTCGGAACTCCGTCGCGTGCCCCTCTCCATAGCGTCGTCGCAATTCACCGTGCATGGTCGTCATCTCCACTCTTCGGAGCCCCGTCGTGACTCACCATGCCTCGTCGTCGTTTGCCCCTCTCCGGAGCGCCGTTGCGACTCACCGGGAATGGTCGTCCTGAGCTTCGGCGCAACCCTCCACTCGTAGTCCACTCGCGAGCTGATCCGGGCCTGATAAGTTGATATAAGTCAATTTACACGCCCACGCCAAGCAAATCAAACTAAACTAAAATACATATATTTTAAATATGGTTACAAAATTTTATTTATCAAAAAAGTTTAAAAAATCAAAAAATTCAAACCAAAACTAAACCGATATCTATATTGAACATATATTAGTTGCAATTCATTTATATTGGAGTTTTAAAAGTTTAAGACAAGCTTGATCATTGTTGCCACCAAATCACTATTACTTATATATAATTTCGATAAAGAACCTTAATGATTAAGAATTTGATCAAATCTAATATTATCGCTATGATATTATTATTATTAAGAGAGTCGTTTAAGAAAGCTTTGACTCTAAGCAAAAATGACTAAATGGGGACTAAGTAATGGTCTAATACTCACTCCAAAGCAAGAAAATATAAATGGAAGCTATAAGTGACAATGTGACATTACATCTTTTAATTTTCTAAAAATATTTCCGTAATACTAATTTGATAAATACATTACTTTGCTTGTAGTGTATAAATATCTTTCACGCACACACACAATTTAGAAGGGAAAACGTTTTCTCGTGACTAATTGGTCATATGGGAATTGACCTATCTTTTTCTACTTAGTTGACTATATATCGACCGGATACGACCAAATTATCTAGAGAACATGATGTTTATTTTTCGTGTTTTTTTTCTAAATGAAATATATTTAAATAAAGAACATTCTCAAAAATATCACATAAATATAAGTTTATTTCAAAAATATCGTAAGTTTCAAAAATATTACTTTTTCAAAAATATCACAAAAATGTTTTGTTCCAAAAATATCACAAATATTGAAATAATTAACACTTCAAATTTAAACTCTAAACCCCAAAAATCAAATTTTATCTCCTTCAAAACTAAAGCCTAAACACTATTTAGTGAATTCAAACCCAAAATTTTAAATTATAAACCCTTAAAATTTATTTTCTATGTTTGTGATATTTTTGGAACATTTGACTGTTTGTGATATTTTTGGAACTTTTGGGAATGTGCGTTATTTTTGGAATTTGAATTTTTTTATGGTATTTCAATAAATTTCTCTCTAAATAATATGTACTCATCAATATCACTCCAAGTACGTAAAATTACATATTAAGTTTTTCAAAAAAAATTGTAATAAAATTCTAATTAATTTTTGGGATTCTCAAAAATACCACAAAAATATGTATGTTTCAAAAATACTACACAGTCCCAAATTATTCCAAAAAGTACCTCAAAATGTTTGTTCCAAAAATACCATAAATTTAAATAGAAAAATAAAACTTCAAATTTAAACTCTAAACCCAAAAACTAAATTCTAAACTCTATTTAGTGAACTCAAACCTAAAAGTTTAAATTATAAACTCTTAAAATATAATTTTAAATTTGAGGTGTTTTTGGAACAAAAAAACATTTTGATGGTACTTTTTGAAAAATTGAGAGCATGTTATATGTTTGGAATATACACTTCGTTTTTGTCATTTCATGGAATTCTTATAAAAAATGTTTGGTGTTAATTCTTTATCGTAATTATAACATAAAATATTGCATATTGTTGACTGCATTATAATTATCAGTTATCATAGTTCACATTAAAGTATAGTGGAGTTATTTCTTGTAAGTATTTAATGGATTTGGAAGTTCAATGCAACCATGTGTTATTGGTTTAATAATTTTCTTAATTCATTTTGAAATCATGTGTTATTTATTTAATGATTTGTAAAAACTAATTGAAATTAAGTGTTATTCGTTTAATAAATTATTATTGAATTTTAAAATATATTTTTGATTTTAATGAATTTGGAAATGTTTTAAAGTTAATTATATAAATAACCAAATCCGAAAATAAATCATGTTGTTCCAATGATTTAAAATCCACAAATTTATAATGCTTATGTATTTATGAATTTATTAATATACCATAACCAATAACATCCTCTTAATATAATTTTGTTATTATTTGATTTTATAGTGGTTAAATGTTTATTTCTGCGTTGTTTCTACTTTAATTTAACTCTACATAATCGTGAAATTTTACATTATAAAATTGATTATACATCAGTTTTAATTGTGATAAAAAGTTAAATTATTTTTCATTTACTTAGACCTATTTCGAAATATTGGATTTTCATTTACTTAATAAATTTCTTTTGATCCTGTCCACGTTTTTAGTTTGCTTATATGGTTAGTATTTATTTGTGGGTTAAGTTATGACAATTATTTAGCGGTTGTAACTTTGAAAGCCAAGGAAAGCTGTTAAGTAAAAGAGAGCCAAAAGTAATCCTCAATGACAATTCTAAGAAAAGTATCAATTTTGAGCACATGCAAATATTCAATCAACTTTCCAAAAAGCATATAGATAAACCCATTATTTAATTTTTGGAAATAATTTTCTTATGATTAAATTAATCTCAAGAATCATGATATAATTCATAATTATATGAAATGAAAAACAATCTCAATTTTGGTTAGTTATATGAATTCGTTCAAAACAATCAAGTTTTGTCATATAAAACAACCACATAAGTGTATCCTTAGACCATATCCAACTTTACTTAAAAATTTTACTCTAAATTTAGAGTTACTCTAAATTGATGTTTGCTCTAATTCATAACTATAAATCTTACTCTAAAAAGGAATATTCTAAGAATATTTCATTTGTACTTTATTACTAATTGTGAATCGTATCCTATATTTTTAATTTTTACAAATTGATCATAAACGTTTTGTTCTTTGCAAAATATAAAAAGAAGTACAAATATAATATAAATAAAATATTAAAATATTATTAAGACAACATTACATCATAAAACAATAAAACATGACATATTTTGGTTTAATTATTATCATTAGCGTATTTTCCCACAAATGATCAATTAACGCATTTCGAAGTGAGAAATGAGCTTCTTTATTTTTGATTTTTCTAAATCGATTAAGAAACTCTTGAAAACGAATACTTTCATTCTTTGCTATTTCAACCTCTACGGGTGGAACTTCTCTTCCAACTTCAATTGGGAAAAGGATTCGAAGCATTCGAAAAAGGAAAAAACCCAACTTGGAGTGAACGTACAAAAAGATCTCTACAATTCCGAGTTCAACTTATTAAGAGAGCAACAAAAAAGTTACACGCATGCATCAAACAATGTGAAAATAGGCGTCCAAGTGGTGCTTCGAATGATGAGATTGTAAGTGATATTTAATTTTGAAATTAAAATATATAATTTTAAAAATATACCTAATTTTTTTTATTGATGATGTTGATAGTAGGATTTTACTCCTATAAAGGACTATCAATCAACCCATCGTTGTAGTATGGGTTTTTATGTCAATCCATAATGGGAGCGTACTAAGCAATGAGGATGNAGCAATGAGGATGTGTTGGATGCTTTAAAGTCAAGCTGATGTTAAAAGGGTTTTGGATGCTAAAAGGTCCTAAGTGCAACGAAAGTAAAAAACATAAAGCAGAGAAATGCTTTTGGATGCAAAACAGAGTAAATGCAAGAAAGGTAAAACGTGCAA
>OVBE01002143.1:0-32077 GCA_900406425.1 Iberis pinnata | reverse complement strand
GATCGATCTCTGTTGGTTGCATTCTGAGATCGATCTCAGTTGGTTGCAGATCGATCCATGTGCTGAGTGCTGAGTGCTGAGTGTTGAGTGATGAGTGTTGAGTGCTGAGTGCTAAGTGCTGATTGCTGAGTGTTGAGTGCTGAGTGTTGAGTGTTGAGTGCTGAGTGCTGAGTGCTTTCGANATGCAAATTCTAATGCAAAAGTCCTAAAAACACTAAAATTAGTGAAAACAACTATAAATATGATGTATGCACGCTTTTAGACCTCAAGATCGATGCTAATTGATAAGTAAAAACCATGAAAATTCGGAGTCATCAGGGATCAATCCCACATACAGTTTTCTCCTTGTTGTAAGATATTTTGAATTAATGCATTTTGGTTTTGTCAAAATTAAACTTCAAAACATGCATATGTTTATGTGTGCACAAGTAATAAATTTATATGGGTAAAATCAATTTCAAAGTCAAACTATCAAATACTATTGCATGAAATTAATAATACATCTATTCAAAAACTTGTTAATTATATTGTGCATGTGTTGTAGGTTACATGCATTAAAAATTAATTATAGTCAAAAATTTATTAGCAAAAAAAATTATTATCTTAATATGTGTAATACTCAAAACATTTTATATTTGTATCCAGATTAAGTATATATTAGTGCTAAAATTAATTATATTTAATATATATATATATATACATTGATGTTTTGGACTTTTTTCTTTTTTTCATAAAGATTTTTTTTTTAGTTTTTGATGTATATTTCATTAATTAGTTGTATAGTTTTTAAACAATTAATTAAAAATATTTGAATTCTTTGATTGTGATTGGTTCATTGACATGAACATTGTCAAATTTGTTAAATTAAGGTATTTCTTGACAAAAATTATTATTTTTAATGTGTGTGAAAATTCTAAAATAAATCAAGCATTTACAAAAGGAGGGAGTATATATGACACACCAACGAAGAAAATAGATTGTTCTAATGGATTAGACACACCTAGAGATGTTAAAAGTGCGTTGAAAACTCATGGGTTTATCCATATCCCATAGAGTTGGGTTTGAGTTTAACCCCTCAATAGATATATGGGTTTTTTGTGGGCTCGTTAAATTTCAACCCAAACCCATATAGTTTTACCCAATAGGGTATTGGGTAGTCCATGAACTTTTACTATTTTTTGTTAAATGATTTCTACATTTCTAATTTTTTGTACTAAACTTAGAAACTATATTTTCTCGCCAAAAATACAAAAAATAAATTTTTCACTAAAACATGTTTACCCGTCAAACCAACATATTCAAGCTTTCCTGCCAAAATTGCAAAATCACGTTTATTTGTCAAAATCGTGATTTTGTGGTTTTTGCGGAAAAAAATTAACTATGAGGTTTTGGCGGAAAAATGTAATTTAGAGGTTTTGACGAAAATTTTGATTTTACGTTTTTGGCGGGGAAACGTGATTTTGCGGTTTTGGCGAGAAAACGTTATTTTTAGATTTTGGCAAGAAAACTCGACTTTATGGTTTTGTCCGGAAACCCAACTTTGTGGTTTTAGCAAGAAAACGTGACTTTGCGATTTTTGTGGAAAGACGTGATTTTGCTATTTTTGCGGGAAAACTTAAATTTACAGTTTTGGCAGGAAAACTTAAATTTACAGTTTTGGCGGGAAAACTTACTGTTTTGGCGGGAAAAGTTAATTTTGATGTTTTGGTAGGAAAACTTAATTTTACGATTTTGGTGGGAAAATGTAATTTTGCTGGTTTGGCAGAAAAACTTAATTTTATTGTTTTGGCGGGAAAACTTAAATTGCAGTTTTGGCGGAAAAATATAATTTTGCGGTTTGGCGGAAAAACTTAGTTTTACTGTTTTGGAAGAAAAAGTTAATTTTATAGTTTTGGCAGAAAAACTTAATTTTACAGTTTTTGCGGGAAAACTTAATTGTGCAGTTCTAACAGAAAACTTAATTTTGCAGTTCTGACAGAAAACTTAATTTTACGATTTTCACGGGAATACACACCAAAGTAATAAGACTGCTTGGTACTAAAAACCACATGATCTAATCTTAAGAATTTTTTTTTTAAGAAGATATATGAGTTTCTTATGAGTTTACATCATAATCTATAGAAAACAAAACTATAATATAATATAATATAATATAATATAATATAATGTATATATATATATATATATATTACAAGAAAACATAGATTTTTACGGATATTAATGACGGCAAAACATTCATCACTTTTATTGACGGTTATACCGATAGATTAGTGACGAGAAATTACTAACAGAATAATTCCGTTACTAATCCATCATTATTTTGTTGGTAAATTTTTCTGATTTAATGTAGTGGTTGTTAGCCGTTAATAACAGATAAATTCAATTTACTGATGGACTAATCCGTTAGTAATTCGTAAGAAAAAGTTCTATAAAAACAAGAACACCCCCTCTCATTATTTCACATATTTCAAAAACAATCTTATAAAGTGTCTATTCATCCTTATTTTCTATCATGGATGGATGGTGAAAGGATGAACCCCGAGACAAATCTTTTGAATGAGGAATATGCAAATGGTGTTATGGAGTTCATGGAATTAGCATGTCGACAACCTCGGGCACAAAAAATTCGTAAGTCAACATGTCCATGTACTTTATGTCGAAATTCTTATCATATCAGGATATATATGGTATGGAACCATTTATATATGAATGGTTTTATGTCGAGTAATAAAATTTGGTATTTACATGAAGAAAGACCTGATATTGTTGGTAGTAGTAACAGTAGCGAACTATTGGCCGATAGGATAGAATAACCTAGAACGGATTTAGGTTTTGGGGTTGTGATAGGATCAGGATTTTGATCATAACTGCATAGAACATATCTAAGTAGTATAGACTAGAGTCAAATTCGACAGAGACTAGGTAGTGCGGCTTTCAGTTCAATATCGATTCTAGCTAAGACAAATAAAATAAGTGTTTGTAACGAATATCTAAGCAATAAAGGTAAATTAAAACGGATGTAAATCAAATAACTAAGGCGTTAGGCAATAGGGAATTCCACAGGTATTCACGTGTGAAGCTCATGTTAACATGCAAGATTTAATATTGAAAATAGTTCTCAACATGAAAGACATAACTAGATTAATCTCCTCTCGGAGTATTAAGCCATATGTTTGAATCATCAGAATAAACTCTCGCATATCTAATAATTCAATCAAGCATTAAGTTCATATTCAATTGTTCATAGAAATTCAAGACAACACTCTCGCTAAGCAAGAACATCTACTCATCTAGATTAGATCAGATCTCTAAAACAAATCACTTTGCGTTTATTAATTTAAAATAATAAATTAGTTAGCTACTCTAATTCATGCATTAAGAAAAAATCTAGACTAAGAACCTAACAATTTCAATCCATTATGTTAAACCCTAACTATCAAACCTAGTTTTCTTGGGAAACCCCTAAACCTAACAACGCGACTATTCAGACATAGCAAAGCAATCAAAAATCATAATTGTAGAAAACATATTCAAAAACCAACTCAATATTTTAAAAATATAAGAGTTAAGAATTCTTCTCCAAATATAGGGTAGGAATCCGTATCTCTGTAAAGCTCTGGAATCTAAGGTTTTTATAGTTCAAAAGGAAACGGCACGCAAGTGCATAAAAATAAAATAAAACTAAGCCTAAGGCTTTTATATTTCAAAAGGAAAAAGAAAATAAAATCAAATAAGGAAAAAATCTTGATAAGTCTTGAGGGAAATTTCCTAACTTTGGCAAACTTCATTCTTCTTCAGGCACAGGGATCGATCGATCTGATCATGGATCGATCGATATGTTCTTTATTAGAGATCGATCGATCTAAAGGGAGATCGATCGATCGGTCTTTACATAAGTTTCCAAGAGCATTGTATTGATCAATCCATGCTTGGATCGATCGATCTCTTCCTACGTGCATCAACAGATCGATCATTCTTCATATGGATCAATTCCCCCGTCTTCATATTGTCTGTTTGCCATGAAACCTTCTGAAATCTATCATTTTCTCTCCAGAACGTCCCGAACACCTAAAATCCTGAAAATATGCTAAATATACAAGGAAAACACTCGGATAATGCCAAATACAAAGTATAAATACCCACTATAAAGCATTAAAATCGAATAATATCAACTCCCCCAGACTTAGATCTTTGCTTGTCCTCAAGTAAAGTAAAAATCAAATCCAGAGAAGAGGTTTGAACCGGACCACACAGGAACTCTCAGCAACCCCAAGTTCAGATATCAAAAACTAAAAGATATTAATCCTAGACAACCACTGCAAAATAGACTGTATACATGTTCTAAACAATATTTTTCCTACTCTAAATCCTAAATCAATCAAACCATCAAATCATCTCAGCCAGCTCATTAGATTCAATTAAGTACATATAAGTGCATTATCACCTATGGGGTATCGATCAATGTGCTTAAATAGCTTTTCTATCAAAGTGTCCATACCAAAAAGAGCATCAATCGACTTCTGGTCCTAACTCTTTTCCCCATTTTCTCGCTTCTTTTTCTTTTCTTTTTTTATTACTTCTTTTTTTTCTGCATTTTTTCTTTTTATATTCTTTCTGTTTTTAGCAGCTAGTTTTATGGGATAAGAAAACAAACTTCAAGGTCTGCTGTTTAATCTTTTTCACCATTATTTATTGAAGGGAAGGAGAGAAAGAATTCTGATCATACTGAAAGAACTTTTTGGTTTTATAGAGAACTGAAGAGCAAGGTACCTAGCTTTCAAAGTATAACCAACACCATAAGAAAGAGAATTTAAGATCAATTTAAGTCATATTAAAATAGAGCTAGTATCAAATCATCAACAATCCAAAAGAATCAGAACTTTCAAAATCATATCTATCAGTCAATTGGGTTCCATATCTATCGCAGAAGTTAAATCTAAGTCAGAAGGCAAGTAAAAATTAATACTAAACTCACACTAGGTTAGCAGTCATCATTGATTCTAGTCATTTTTTCCTTCGACTCGACTCGACATGACTAGACTCATCTAAACAAAAATAAAATTTTTTGACAATTTTCATCAGAAATACAAAACATCCAAAATATCGTTAGTAACATCATATATCTTCCCCCATACTTACATTACACCGTCCCGGTGTGAAAATAAGAATAATAACCTAAATAGAAATATAATTCTAGAACACCAAGGATATATGTTCCAGTTTTGGAGCTTTCATGGGCGCATGGTATGAATTAGGTAGAGACTTGGCAGCTGTCTCCACTAATGCCACATAATCCGTCATCTCCTCAATCCTCCTACTAGAATCAAGCATCCTTGTGTAAGCTTAAACATCATCACTAAGAGATACAAACTCATTAGTAGCGTTAGTTAATGCAATCTCTAATGGATAATCAAACAAAATATCATCAGCAACAACCTCTATAACTGCATCAACCCATAAAGATTTGGAATCTAGAGATGGTTTCTTCAAGACTTCTTTCAGGTTGAACTTCATCACCATGCCTCCAAAGTGAAGATCGATCTTGCTTTTCTTCACATCAATGATAGTGCCAGCGGTTGCCAAAAAGGGTCTTTCCAAGATGAGAGGGTCTTTTGGTTCTTTTCCAAGCTTAAAAACCACAAAATCAGTTGGCACAAAGACTGTCCCAATCTTCACAGGTATGTTCTCAAGAACTCAAATGTGATACTTCACGGAGCGATCAACTAGAACTAATGAGATCTTCTTCCCTTTGATTTCTGTCATACCCAACATCTTAGCCATTGAGAAAGGAAAGAGATTAGCACTAGATCCCACATAACAAAGAAATCTAGGAAAAGTGATGTCTCCAATTTCCACTGAAAGAACAAAACTTCCTGGATCCCCAAGCTTCTTAGGCATGTGGTTCTGTAATATTAAATTGCATTCTTTCATGATCATTAACGCACCTTCTTCTACGGTAAGCTTGCTTATGAGCATGCTTTTGACATATTTCCCTAAGGAAGGAATCATTTGGCAAACATCAGAGAATGGTAATCTAACAGTCAGTTCTTTGATCATTTCCTTGCATTTTGCATCCTCTAGATATTTTCTAGGCTTCTTAGGTTGGACTGAGTATGGAACTTTCGATTTGTAAACCTGAGTTATAACTGCAGATGTTTGGGAGGAGGGATCGATCGATCTTTATAGTTTTCAATTGTTTGTATGTAGGATCGATCGATCCATAGGGGATCCATCGATCTCTTTTTGTAGATTCTCATGTTTCAGCTGGATCGATTGATCCATGTACATGGATCAATCTATCTGAAGATTCTGGGTTTTTTCGTAATATTGGATCGATCGATCCCTTAGGGGATCGATCGATCTCTTCTTTTGCATCTTTTTGGACTTTTTTAGATATGCATTTTCTGCATATTCATCAACTTCTTCGATTAGAACCTCCTTAATATGTTCTTTTCCTTTAATTTCAACCAAATATTTACCTTTTTGCAATGTGATAGCATTCTCATACTCATGTTTCTTCGGATTTGAATCAGATTTTCCAGGGAGAAACCCAATTGGTCTTTTGACGGCTTCAGCGGTTTGAGCAACTTGAGTATCAAAATGCTTGACATGTGTAGACAAAGCCTCAAACTTTTGGTTCGTAACATTGTACATATTGTCCATTTTGACGTTGATGTTCCTTTTAGACAGTTGCTGACCTTCCAAGATCTGTTTGAGCATGACTTCCATCTTGTTTTCTTATTTAGCTGCAGGTGAAGCTACTTGTTGAAACGCAGGTTGAGCTACTTGTTGAAACGCATGCTGAAATGATTGTTGAAAACCTCATGAGTTGGAATTATGCACAAAACCCCTATTATGGTTTCCTTGAAAACTAGTTCCACCTGAATTCTGACCAAATGGTTTCCCAGTATTTTGCACAATTGTCTTTTGTTGAGATTGGTACACTTAATCTTGGAGATTCGCCACATTAGTGCTTTTCCATGAGAGATTACCCGTGTTGAAACTTGGATTGTATCCTTGATTGTACACTCTATGTCCCTGGCTATTAACATAGCTCACTTCTTCTTCCACATGTCCAGGCTCAATCATAGGCTCGTGGAAAGCAAAGCAATACGCTTCAACCTTCTCTACATCTTCAGCAAAGCTGACATGTTTCTGATTTTTGCTCTTGAGAAGCTGAGTAAGCAATCCTTTTACCTCTGCAAGTTCAAAAGATTCTAAACCATATGGTCTTCTTCTTCTATCATAATCAGGACAATGATTGTTGTTTCTTGTAGCAAGATTGTCTATGAGCTGATATGCTTCGTTAACCAGCTTGATCATGAAGTCACCATTGCTAGCAGTATCGAGAGAGAGTTGATACTTCTAGTCAATACCTCTGTAAAATTTGTTCAGGACTCTAAATAAAAATTAAAAGGCACTCAATTGGTCTCCGGAAACGGTGCCAAAAAACTGATATGCTCAGGATTTTAATCCTAAATCTAACTGCAGAGAACAAATCTAAGTAGTATAGACTAAGATTGAATTCCACAGAAACCATATAGTGCGGCTTTCAGTTCAATATCGATTATGGCTAAGAAAAATAAGTGGTTGTAACTAATATCTGAGCAATAATGGTAAATTAAAACGGATGTAAATCAAATAACTAAGGCATCAGGAATAGGAAATTCCAGAGGTATTAAGGTTTGAAGCTCATATTAACATGCAAGATTTAATATTAAAAATAGTTCTCAACATGAAAGACATAACTAGATTAATCATCTCTCGGAGTTTTAAACCCTATGTTTGAATCATCAAAAATAAACTCTCGCTTGTCTAATAATTCAATCAAGCATTAACTTCAGATTCAATTGTTCATAGACATTCAAGACAACATTCTCGCTAAGCAAGAACATCTACTCATCTAGACTAGATCAGATCTCTAAACCAAATCTCTTTGCGTTTAATAATCTAAAATCACTGAATTAGTTAGCTACTTTAATTCATGCATTAAGAAAAAATTTAGACTAAGAACGTAACAATATCAATCCACTATGTAAAATTCTAACTATCAAACCTGGTTTCCTTGGAAAACCACTAAAACTTAACAAGACGACTACTCAAACATAGCGAAGCAATCAAAAATCATAATTGTAGAAAACATATTCACAAACCAATTCAATATATTAAAAATAAAAGAGTTCAGAAATCTTCTCCAAATATAGGGTAGGAATCCGTCTCTCAGTAAAGCTCTGAAATCTAAGGTTTTATAGTTAAAAAAACGAAAATCAAGTGCGTAAAAAGAAAATAAAACCAAACCTAAGGCTTTTATAGTTCGAGAGGAAAAAGAAAATAAATTAAATAAGGAAAAAATCTTGATAAGTCTCGAGGGAAATTTTGTAACTTTGGAAAACTTCATTATTCCTCGGCCATAAGGATCGATCGATTTGATCATGGATCGGTCGATCTGTTCTTTATTAGAGAACAATTGATCTAAAGGGAGATCGATCGATCGATCTTTACGTAAGTTTCCGGGAGCATTGGATCTATCGAATCCATGCTTGGATCAATCGATCTCTTCCTACGTGCATGAACGATTGATTAATCTTCATATGGAACGATCCCTCCATCTTCATATTGTCCGTTTGCATCTGAAACCTTCAAAATCTATTATTTTCGCTTCAGAACATCTCAAACACCTAGAATCCTGAAAATATTTCAAATATACATGGAAAACACTAGGATAATGCCAAATAGAAAGTATAAATACCAACTATAAGACATTAAAACCGAATAATATCAGGTTGGTACGGTGCAGATGGTTAATGACATTTATAGAGAAAATATAGAGATAACGCAAGTTTCTTATGAAGAACATATTTTAGAAGCACGACAGTTTTTTGGTATGTTATATGCAGCGAATCAGCCATTATATAGTGGATGTAGAGATGGTAATTCGACTTTATCATCTGCAAGTAGGTTGATGAGAATAAAGACAGACTATAATTTTCCTGAGGATATAGTTGATACAATAGCCAAGTTTGTGAAGGATATGTTGCCTGAAGATAACACTGCTCCAGGTTCATATTACGAGATACACAAACTTGTTTTGGGGCTTGGATTGTCGTATCACGTTATAGACGTATTCAATAAAAATTGTATGATTTATTAGAGACGCGATAATACCCGGACGAGTTGTCAATATTGTCGCAAACCAAGGTATAAGGATACAAGTGGTAGAATTTTAGTGCCTTACATGAGAATGTGGTATTTTCGACTAACAGATAGGTTGAAGAGGTTGTATCAATCTCATAGAACATATGCGGCAGTGAAATGGCATGTTGAGCATATATTTGATGGAGAGATTACACATCCTTCTGATGTAGAAGTTTGGCATCATTTTCAGACTACATATTCGGATTTTTCTTGCGAGACACAAAATTTTTTTCTAGGATTAAGTACATATGGACTCAACCCTTTTGGGAAGCATGGTAGACAATATTCTCTATGGCTAATCATCTTGATACCTTACAATTTTCCACCATCTTTGTGTATGATCCGAGAGTTTTTATTTCTCTCTGTTCTTGTACCTGGGCTAGATCATCCGAAACGATCGGGTGATGTGTTTATACAACCACTGATATATGAGTTGCAATAATTATGGAGTATGGGGATGAGGTGTATGACGTGTGGTTACAACAAAACTTCAAGATGCTGGCGATTCTTATGTGGACTCTAAGCGATTTCCCAGCATATAGGATGTTATCTGGATGGACAACACATGGAAAACTAGCATGTCCATATTGTAACAACAACACTGATTCCTTCCAGCTAAAGAGTGGAAGAAAAACGTGTTGGTTCGATTTTCAATGAAGGTTTTTCCTTCGATTCATCCATACCGTCGATTTATTACATTATTTACAAAGAAGAGATGTGGTGACGGTCCACCAGCTGAATTAGGGGGAAAGACAAATGCGAGATTTTGGTGTTGAAATGACCAATGATGCAAATGTTGGTGGTAATGGACACGTTAATGTTGAGTTTGCAGGCGAACATCATAACTGGCACAAGAAAAGCATATTCTGGGATTTGCCTTATTGGGAAACCCATTTGTTGAGACATAACCTAGATGTCATGCACAATGAGAAGAACTTCTTTGACAACATTATGAACATAGTGCTGAATGTTCAAGGGAAGACCAAAGATAATTTGAAGCCTAGATTAGACTTGGTAGATATTTGTTCTCGTCCTCAACTTCACACTACGAACAATAGAAGATGTCCAAGTCCTGCATTTAGATTATCTAAGAATGCAAAGGAAGAGTTTTTGACTGGATTTTTTATAAGGTCAAATTTCCCGATGGATACACTTGTAGTTTGAAGAATTGTGTTGATATCAGAGAAGACAAGTTCATTGGAATGAAGAACCATGATTGTCATTTAGTGATGCAACGCCTTCTTCCATTTTCATTTGAGCATCTCATTCCGGAATATTTGCACAAAGCCATTGCATGTATTAATTAAGTCATTTTTTCCATTTTACTTATATGTTTTAATTTTTATTACTTATATAGTTTTTTCTTTTACAACGATTGGGGCATTTTCGCAACATTAGCCGACGGACACTAACCGTAGATGGTATTTCCACTTTACAGAGGAATAAACCAATGATCCTTTACGATTTGGAGAAGATTTGACCACCATCATTCTTTGATGTTTTGGAACATCTAACGGTTCACCTTCCTTGTGAAGCAGCACATAATGTCCCGGTTCAATATCGGTGGATATATCCCTTTGAGCGGTACATGTTCCACTTGAAGAAGACGGTGAAAATCTTAGTAGAGTCGAGGGTTCTATTGTGGCATAGAGCATCAACGAAGAAGCCACAAATTTTGGCGAATATTACTTTCCAAGAGATATGGCAACGAAAAGCCGTAGAACAAGTCGACATGACGATGGTGGACAATATCCTATGTATCCTTCTCGTGTCCCTAGTATGTTCCAACAAAATGGACGACTTAGTGGAAAAGGTAAGACACGTCAACTTACCGCGAAGAAGTGGAAACATCTAGATATGTTTATCCTCAGTAATTGTGAAGATATGTTAGAGTATGAAAGGTAAACATGAATACATTTCACTTTTGGTTCTTTTTATCGTTTGTATTGGGTATATAACTTGTGTATCTTAAAACTTTGTAGGATATACATGGCAATGGTTCGTGGTTACTTGCTGAAAAAGTCTGAAGACAAAATAGAAGCTCATAAATAAGAAGAGTATTATAAGTGGCTGCAATATTTTGTAAGTGTTTGTTTATATGCAATTAAATTTAATATTTTCCATACATTCTAAAATTTAATAAAATTTAATATGTTTTTATAGGTTCGAGAGGAAACATCAAGTGGTCGAATGTTTCCCACATGGTTTCTTGAAATCACGAGAGGGTCGAACGAAAATGTTACATCGTACCCAAGATATTGCACTAGAGGATTTGCCTTTAAAGTTCACGAATTGGGTAGGGAACGGACAACATTAGACCATGGTATATCGTCTACTTCTAGAGATAGTGTATACTATGGCATTCTTCTAGAGATATTGGAGGCATGATACCCAGGGATGCTGAAAAAACGGTGTGTTGTCTTCATGTGTGATTGGTATGATCCAACTGATGGTAGAGGTGTCAAAGTAGACAAATTGGGCGTAACTTTGATAAACCCGCGTAGAAAACTTGGGAAATATGATCCTTTAATTCTTGCTACACAAGCGGATCTGATACAATATTTACTCAATTTAATAAAATATTATCATATGTATAACATATATAACCAAAACAATTGTGCATGTATCTTACATTAGGTACCCACACATCTAAGTTAGAAACAATCCTTGGATAACGTAACATAAGTCAATCCTAGAAGAATGATACAAAGCGTTTACGAGCATGACCCGCTACAACCAATTGGAAATGGTATACTTGATAAGATTCAACCTTCTATGGACGTCAATCTTGTGGTGGATTTCACAGTGTTCGGTGATTTAAACGTCATTGTACATGACGTAGACGACGAGTATGGTGCCGAATTTAAAGATGACACGGATTCTGTTCTATTAGATTATTCATCATCGTTCGAGTAGATCAAATTTAGCCTTGTAGAAACATTTTATGTTTTTAAACTTTTTGCATTGTTAAAAATTTTCTATTGAATAACTTTGAAGGCTAACTACTTTTCAAAATCAAAAGAATTTTGAATGAATAACAAAAATCATTATGAATTATATAAAATTATGTTAGAAATTAATATATAATAAAATTATAAAAATTATTCTAAGAATATTACTGACGGAATACCGACAGATTTAGGGATATCCGTCAGTATTCCTACGATGACCAAATGACCAATTTCACTATGAGGAGTCAGCATCTTCTTAAGATGAAGAAGAAAATGATAGTACTTAATATATGTTTTATCCTAGTTTAGATCAGGTGAAAATGTAGAAATAAATTGTTGAATCAAGATTTAACAAGTAGGTTTAATCTTTGATCTTGTGGGCAAACTAGATGATCTCAAGAGAAATTTTATATATCTTTAGAAGAGTAATTACATGAGTATTTATACTAGGAATATATGCTTAAAACTCTAATTACATGCTTCGAACTAATGGGATTTTTACAAGACATGCCCACCTCATCAAATCAGCCCAGCTCGTCTCAAGTCTTCTAAGACGTCGCCCACCTAAACCTTCAGCTGAAATGGGTTTTTGGTTGGGTGCTAAACCCGGTATCAACAGTTAGCCCCCCCCCCCAGGTCAGCGATGGTGCAGCAAATAGTCGATCGAGCTTAATAAATAAAAGTTTATTTCGGCTGAATTGCATTTAATGCTCCTATAGTATTTTGTTTATCGTTTTCGTAGGGGAAATCTGAAGCGTTGCATCCATCCCTAAATTTCCATGCGCAATGATGATTTTTCTCAGTAACTGCCATCCTCCAGGGGTATAAATATCCCTTCGCGTCTTCATTCTTACACTTCATTTTTTCCAGAATTTTCTCCGCAGGTGCAAACCCTCTTCCTTCTCTCTTCTTTGTCTCTCTAAAATATTTTCAGCTTGGTAATTTATCTTTAACAGCTCGGTAATATCACCGATTTTACACTATTTCTTGCCCACGTTTAAAACCTAATGAGCCTTCTGCCTCCCGTGACGATCTGAGTATCGCCAAGATAGAAGTTACCCCCGAAGTGCACAGAGCAAACTCTTCGAGATCTTGCTCAAGATTTATCCTTCTTCAACGGGATTCTTTTCCTGATTCCCACACCTCATCAATGACCTTTGGATTTCCCCCAAGGTTACGTTTGTCTTTACGAGTCCCTTTTCAGGAAATGTCACATCTGGCTTCCTCTACCGAAGTTGTTGATCTTGTACTGTGCGAGACGGAAGATCGCCATCTCACAAATAAAGATGCCTCAATCAGGCACATGGTAGCTCTTTTGGCACTTGATCACGAATTCGGGGTGGAGATCAGCGTTAGGTTCCTAGAGAATTTATCATCATTCAACCTAGTGACTCAAAAGAAGACGAAGCTGAACACATGCTTCGTGTATATCAATTTTAAACCCAAATACAAGTTGTTGTACACCAAGTCTTACACGAAGATCTACGATTGGAAAGGGAGATACTTTTTCCTAAAAGTCGTCCCGGAGTCTGTGGGCGACCTAGGAAGGATCTTGAAAAGGAAATGGCTGAAACCTTTGGTAGATACCACCTAGGAAAAGCCGAGCTGTAACTTGTATAAATCCGATGATCTTAACCTAAAGTTTGTTTCATTGTTTTCATAACTCCATCTTAACTCCAGTACTTTTCCGCCGAACTTTCATGAGGAATTTAGAAGGATTCAGAACGCAGGGGTTGCCGAACATCAAGGATTTTGACGGAAAGCACATTCAATAGAGCATCTTGTTCATTAATTTAGGTAGGGGATCTGAGGTGTCTCCCTTTTTAATAACTCAATTTTACTGACGTCGAACTGTCACTTTTCAGCCAGTTGGGAACTTAATATATGCCGCATCAAAAAGAACAAAAGAATGGGACGTCCAAAGCCTTCATTTGACTATGACGCCAAACCAGAGAAATCTTATTCTTCAAAGTGAAAACAGGTGATAGCCTCTGGTTCTACTGGTAGCGAGGATACCTATCCTCCGTTAGTAACCAAGAGGAGGCGCCGATCCAGCTGGGATTTCCGAGCTCCTGATGTGATAGTTATTGATTCCACATCGGGCTAAAACTTAGCTATTGTTCCTGCTTAGGAACAAGTTTCGAGAGAAGAAGTCCCTGCTGAGAGACAAATAGTAAATGACGGTGTTCCTGCTGAGGATCACCAAGAGAAAGAAAATGCTTCTTCTGAGGCGCATCAGGATGTTCTTGCTACGGGAACATCAACAGGGATAAATGTTCCTGCTGCCGACTCGACAGTTCCACCACCTGCTAATACTAGTGGAACTCCCACGGTTCCTCTGATCCTAAACGAGATGACTTCGGATCTGGATCCTGTGGACGGCGGGTTGGAAACTTTTTCCCAAGAAGTTGAAGATCTTCTTGGTAATGATGATGATGATGATGAAAAGGAAGGTGAGCCTGAGGCTGAGCTCGGCGATGATGGCAAAGTGGGAGGTTTGGAGGGTGATTTGGATGATGTTTTGGAGCCTCGAGATTCTGAAGGGGGAAGCTCCCAGACAATGAGACACAACAACTCAAAGGGGAGTTGGGCGTTCTCGTTTACGCACAGAGGCGTGCCGTTCGCGCAAGACAAACTTTCCTGTGCCAGTTTAGTGAATCATCTCGGTACCAACGGTTTGATTATCCCTTCTGTAAATCAGATGATGGCACCCAAGATTTATGAAGCTATGTCTCGGTAAGCATGCTAGGTAGGTCGTTGTTTTCTCCTACTTTATTTGTTAAGCTTATATGTTCTGACTATGTTGTTGTTTGATGTGCAGACCTTGGTGACGACTAACGAGATCGTCACCTTTTATGAGAATAAAATCCAAGCCTTAACTGGTAGTGAGGACGAGCTGGTCATGCTGTCGAAGCTAGTCGAACAAGGTAAAAAATGGATCGCCGAGGATCGACTTAAGTTACAAAAACAGGAAGAGGTTATCAAGTAGATCACTATCCAGATTGCTACCACGAAGAAGATGTTGAATGACACGGCGAAATCTGCTACCGACGACCTTGCTGCCCTAAGAGATGAAGCTAAAGCTGCTCAGGAGAAAGCTGCAATAGAGCTCGGTAATCTACAGGTGGCCCAGGATCAAGCTAGTGCTGAATTCACTGAATTGAGGGAAGCCTATGTTGCTCTCGAGATGCTGCATGAGAGTGCGATGAAGAGGCTTCGCCTTTGTCTAGCCTCTCAAGTTGTGCTAGCGTGGCGAGAGACTCAGGTTGAGTGTTGCACAACAAAGCTCGAGAAGGTTCGATGTCACGTTGAGGATCGGGACAAGGCTGATCTTATCATACATCTTTATGCCCAGGCCAAAGGGACTTTGAACTGTGTTCGACACATAGTGGCTGAAGGTGGTGTGGTACCTGTGGAGATCATGTCGAAGCTTGAAGCTGACTTTGAGGAGTACAAGGCCCAGTTTGACAAGTTGGACATATATGATGTGTCAGATGAGGATTTCCGCTTCAGACCTAAGTTTAACGAACATGGTTCGAACCTAGTTCGGTCTGCCCAGAGGGGTTCTAGTACTTCTTCTAAAGTCAAGTCTACTGCTCTAGTGACGCCGAGGGTGTAGTTGTTCCTTTGGAGTAGCTTTCTTGGTTTTCTTAGGGTTGGGTCAGCTTTTCTTGTACCTCTTGTATGCCTTTGGGGTAGTTTTCACGTCTTTCTTAGGGTTTGGATCTGTCCTGCTTTTCGGCTAGTTATATGTCACATATTCTTCCGCCTTTGGATCTTGGAAGGGTTTTGGTTTTTTGACTCGAGAATATGTTAGGTCGTCATTTATTTTCTCGAACAATGTAATATCAGTGTTATTTTTCGTAATGGAAAATAGAGCTTTAGTTCGGCATACTCATTTTGCTATGTTTGCCGCCTTTGTAATTTCGTTCGATTAATGCATAATGTGTAGCTCGGCGGTTATTATCTGATCCGAGCTCAGGCTGCAAACCAATGTCACTTATTGGTACTTTGACGTTTTTAGCTAGGATGAGAAAGCTTTGATCTTGTCGTATATTTAATTGTGAGCCAGAGTTCGACCTCTCTATTTTGACGAGATATGTGGCCGAGACTCAACTTCCTCCTCTTCTTTTTGTAAACTAAATGGATGTTTCTCTAGTTCCTGTACAAACTGAACATCCATCTGATCAAAAGCTTGAAAAGAAACGACCTGCAGATCGTTCTTCCTAGCGAATGATCTGTTGTCAAGAAACTTTAGTCTTGTCTTATACTCTCGGTATGAGTACGCGAGTCAGAACTTGGCTTTTATGTGGAGACATACGCTCGAACGTGGTTACTTTGTCTACACCCAATACTCGTTTTTAAGAGTGTGCCAGTCGAAACTCGGCTTTTTATGTGAAGACTTACGCTCGAACGCGGTTACTTTGACCTTGTCCAATACTCATCTTTAGGAGTAAGCGAGATGTATCTCGGCTTTGTTAATGGTCTTTGCAGCCATGACGAGAAAACTTCGATCTTGTCGACATTCCCGTTTAGTGTAGGATATGTGCGAGTCATGGCTGGATTTTTTATTTTGTTTTATTATTTGTTACTTTGGGAGTTTAGGAGGTGGGAAAAGTGCCGATACTAGAATTTGAGAACTATTAGACCTGTAAGTAAAGATGGTTTTTATTAATTGAAATAGCTGCACCCATTGGGTTGCCTACGTACCCTGATAACAGAGATCAAGCCAGGTCATAGTTCACGACACAATGGAACCTAATAATAGAACCTCTTAAGCTTTGTAGCATTCCAGGATTTCGGAGTTGGAGTTCCATCTCCGGTCTTGAGCTCATACACTCCTGGCTTGACTATCTTGGATACTTTGTAAAGGCCTTCCCACCGAGCTCCCAGCTTGCCGGCGTTCTCTTCTGCTGTATTTGCGTAAGTCATCCGCAAGACTAAGTCTCCCTCTTAAAATCTTCTTTGTTTCACGCTTTTGTTGTAATATCGCATTGTGGCTTGTTGATAGGCGCTTAGTCGTACCAGTACTCTGTCTCTTATCTCCTCAACATTGTCTAGTGAGTCAAGTAACATTTTGTCGTTTATGGCCTCTTCTTTTGGTAACTTAACTTGACACAAACTGAATATTGATTCTTATGATGGTGCTAGGGCCTCGATTCCATGTGCTAGGGAGAAAGGAGTCTGGTTTGTGGACTGTCATGGTGTAGTTCGCTAGGACCACAAGACACCGTCTAGCTCCTCGACCTAGAGTCCTTTTTAGATTACAGTCTTTTCTTGAGTCCGTCAACTATGGATTTTTTTATGGCTTTGGCCTGTCCATTCTCCTGGGGGTACCTCGGCGTGGAATGGTTCAACCGTATTTTCTACCTAAGAAAAAAGTTAGTAGGCAGTTTGTTAGTGTCGAACATTTCAAATTAATCGATAGTGCGACTAGTTCGTCGTCCACCTGTCACAACAAAATTTTACTCTCTTCGCGCAAAAGTTGGTTCTATTTTCTGTCATGATTTTAAACGGGACTCTGTGCTGGCATATTATATTTTTCAATATAAATTCTTGCACTTGAAACACTCATATAGCATAGGTTGTTAATGGTAGGTTTTCGGTTCTCGACCGAGATGAGAGTTTGTGGTAGGTAGTCGTTAAACATGTTTAGCCTTAACTGCTGAGTGTGACTCTGCCTCAACCCATTTCATGAAATAATTTGTCATTACTAGTAGGAGCTTGTGTTTGTTCGTTTCTTCCAAAAATGGGCCTATGACATCCATTCCCCACTTCATGAATGGATAGGGGCTTGCCGAGGCGTTCAATGGTTCAGTAGGTGCATGATTTGTTGGTCCGTGTCGCTGGCACATCTCACATTTTTTAGCGTATTCCTGGCTGTCCAGTAGCATCGTTCGCCAGTAGTGTCTGTGATTTTTTATTCTTAAGGCTAGGTACTGTTAGCTAGAATGGCTTCCACCAGCTCTTTTGTGCAACTCGGTGAAGACTTGCTGTATGTCGTCCATGTTAATGCATCGTAGTAGGATTCCTGAATCGGACCATTTTTACAGCTTTCCGTCTACGATGGTGTATCTTACGGCTTTAACTCGAATACGCCATGCTCCCCATTTGTCTTCTGGTTCTTTTCCTGTAAGAATATAGTCTGTTATCTCGGTGCGCCAGTCAGGTTTTCCGTGCTCACTTTGTTCGTGTTTGAAAGAGATGAGTTCGTTGATGGTGTTGGCCATTATGCTGGTGATGCTTGGTGGGGTTATATACTCCATTTGAATAGTTCTCTTTAAGACGAGCTCATTGGTAGATGTCATTTTGGTTCTCGTTCCTTGGGATTTTGGTGAGCTCGAAGCTTTCAAATTTTCCCGCCTTCTCTTGAACCATCTGGTGGTATTGTAGCATTCGATCATTTTTCACAGCGTATTCACCACTGAACTGGTTGGTGACGAGCTGAGAGTCGCAGAAGCCATGTATTCTTAGAGCGTCGAGGTTCTTGGCGAGTCGCAGAAGCCATGTATTCTTAGAGCGTCGAGGTTCTTGGCAAGTCGTAGTCCGGATAGGAGTGCCTCGTATTTTTCCTCATTGTTAGATGCTTCAAATTTGAAGCTGAAAGCCTGTTCGAGGACCTCGCTGGTAGGTGTTTGAGCCGGACACCTGTGCCTGAATCTTGCTTTCGTCGGGAGCCGACGATGTAAAGATTCCATGTTCCTGGTGAAAGAGCTTCATTGTCTGCTTTAAGTGGTGTTTCGGCTATAAAGTTTGCAAGAACCTGAGACTTGGAACATGTACGAGTTTGGTACTCCACATCGTATTCGCTGAGCTCGACTGCCCATTTGGTTAATCTGTCGGACTAATTTGGGTTGTGGAGTATGGTTCGCAGTGGTTGGTAGTGAGTACGACAATAGTGTGCGACTAAAAATAGGGTTGCAACTTCCAAGATGCGGATATCATGGCGAGAGCGACTTTCTCGATGGCGGGATACCACGTCTCGGCTTGATCTTCTTTTACCAGGACGCCACCAACGACCACCTTAGAAACTGCGACATATAAGTAAAGGATTTTGCCGTCTTCAGGTTTTGCGAGTATGGGGGTGTTTTTAGGTATAACTTGAGCTTATCGAACGCGTCTTCGCACTTTTAGTCCCATTCGAAGCTTTTGTTTCCTTTGAGGATCTGGTAAAAGGGTAAAATTATGTCGGTTGATCTCGAGATGAACCTATTTAGAGTTGCGATTCGGCATGTGAGATTGTGCACTTTTTTCTTTGTTCTTGGTGCCGGCAGGTCGAGAATGGCAGCAATCTGTTTGGGGTTTGCTTCGATCCCCCTTTTTGTTATGATGTATCCGAGGAATTCAACTGATGTGACTCCAAAAGTATACTTGGCTGGGTTAAGCTTCATTCCGTAGAGGTTGAGAGTGTCAAAACATTTTTCCAGGTGTTGCATATGACTCTTAGCTTCGGCTGATTTAACCAGCATGTCGTCGATGTATACCTCCATGGTTATGTCGATCTCGTTAGCAATCATTTTGTTTACCAGACGTTGGTAGGTGCCCCTGCATTTTTGAGTTCGTATGGCATTACTTTGTAGCAGTAAGTTCCTCTGTTTGTGATGAAAGCCGTTTTCTCCCGATCTGCACGATGTCGATAAAAGTCTACGCATACGTGATGACTCTGAATTTTAATGGATTTTACATATCATTTAGCATCAATTCTGAGGTCTTTTGGCGTGCATACATCACATTTAATGCCATACATTTGAAAGGAAAGGCTGTTTCAGGTGAAGCAAATTTAGTTGATAAAAGCCAAGATGAAACAAAGTTATGACACAACATATTAGGTCATATAAGCCAAAAAGGATTGGACATGTTAGCAAAGAAAGGATGCTTGCAGAAGGACAAGATTCAAGGTATTGAATTTTGTGAAGATTGTGTTTATGGGAAAACGCATAGAGTCAGTTTTGATGTTGCTAAACATGTAGCCAGAGATAAACTAGAATATATTCACTCTTATTTGTGGGACTCTCCAACAGTACCTACATCCCTAGGTATGTGTCAATACTTTATTATTTTCACTTATGACTTCACAAGGAAAATCTTGATATTTTTCTTAAAAAGAAAGGATGAAGCTTTTGAGAAAATGGTTGAGTGGAAGAAGATTGTTGAAACACAATCAGGGAAGAAAGTTGAAAGTCTCAAAATTGACAATTGTCTGGAGTTCTGTAATATGGATTTTGATAACTACTGCAAACAATAGGGAATTGTTAGGCAAAAAACTTGTACTTACACACCTTAGCAGAATCGTGTGGCTAAGAGGCTTAACAGAACGATCATGAACAAGGTGAGAAGCATGTTAAGTGAATCAGGGTTATCTCAAAGGTTTTGGGCTGAAGCTACTGCAACTACATTGTATTTGATAAATAGATCACCATCAAGTGCCTTGAGTTTTGAGATACCAGAAGAAAAGTGGACAAGAAGTGTACCAGATTACAGTGGGTTGAAAAGATTTGGATGTATCAGCTATGCTAATGTAGATCAAGAAAGGTTCAACCCAGGGGCTAAGAAAAGTGTGTTTCCTGGCTATCCTACAGGAGTAAAAGGATTTAGAGTATGGCTATTGGATGAGAAGAAATGCAATATCAATAGAAATGTTGTGTTTCAAGAGGACAAAATGTTCAAAGATATGAAAACTGATACTCGAGAAGTCAAAGATCATATTGAACAAGAGCAAAGAGTTGATTTAAACATATTTAGTGAGTTTGAAGTTAGAGAAGCTTTTGGCTCAGGTGGAGAAACTGGAGAAGGCTCACAAAGCCAACAAACACCAAGAGCCAGAATGATGGGAACTGAGAACAATCAAGAATCAGATTCAAATGATGAAGGTGAAGATGAATTTTACTCAGAAATGTACAGCCAATGTCTAGCATCATTGTTCAGCAACCTTTGAAGACCTTTAAGAAAATATAGAGTCCCAGTCTTCTGAGCTTAAATTCTGAGGTCTTTAGGCGTGCATACCTTTCCTTTGAGAAAATATAGAGTCCCAGTCTTCTGAGCTTTCATCATTGTTCAGCAACCTTTGAAGACCTTTAAGACTCCATCTTTTGATTGGAACCAGCAAAATTGGTCCTATAATGTTCCCAATGAGATAAGATTTTTTTGACATTGATGGGATGTATCTCACTTTTTAGAGACGGACTAATGTACCATCTTCATTTTGAATCAACACATTCCATATCCCTCTGACTGATGAGACTATGTCATTAGCCTTCTTGACATCTCATGTGTCTGTCAATGTCAGAGTCTCAAACATATCTTTGTTTTAAGACATGTGAAATGTACAGCCAATGTCTAGCATCCACCTTTTAGAATCTTATGTGAAACAGTTTGTTTTTGAAACCATGAGAGCAGCAACATCGATGTTTTCTCGTTTTACTGCAGAAGCTTCTCCTCTGTCTGTGGATGCATCTCTTTTGTTTCTTTCTTTCCACACATTACACTTCTTCTTGTAGTGTCCTTCTTTGCCACAAATCCAACATACTTTAGTACCTCCTCTAGACTTTGATCTAGACTTTTGCTTGGACTTATCACCTTTCTGTATGTTTTCGGACCCTTCTCTCTCATTAACAAACAATGCTTCAGAGCTATTCTTGCGCAATTTCCCATTTGCACCAAGTTCCAAATCTTAGACCTTGTGGCTCTAGTTATTTCTTCTAGAGCTAGAGTAATCTTTCAGTACTTTAAAGTTTCCTTTAACTGATCAAATTGCTTAGGCAAAGACATAAGCAACACTATAGCTTGACCTTCCTCAAGAATTGTTACTTTTACATTCTCTAGATCTGATATGAGCTTGAAATCATTCACATTATCATATATTGTCATGGTTTCTGACATCTTGTAGGCATAAAGCCTTTGTTTCAGATAAATGCGAGTTGGGAGTGACTTAGCCATAAACAGCTGGCCAAGAAGATTTAGCATACCTGAAGCAGTTTTCATCTTGATTATCTTTCTCAAGACATTGTTTCCTACACTCAAAATGATAGTGGATGTATCCTTTTCCCCTTTTTTCTTTAAGAGCAAGGTCCTAAGATTTTTCTTTCTTTCCTGCAGGTGTTGAAGTTTTAACTTGTGGTTCTACATATGATTCTTCAATTTCTGCTGGTTCTTTTTCATCACTTAGACCTTCTATTAGACCCAGGATATCAAGATGAGCAAGTAGCTTTTCGTTACAGAGCATGTAGTCTCCTTCTTCATCAAACTTTTCCATCTCAGTCCTTGTTGAAGACATCTTGAGAGATCTTCCTTGTTCTTGATTTTAGAGCAAGGCTCTGGTACCAATTTGTTGAGTTATGAATATGAAAAATGCACTCTTTATTACTCACTTCTTTCTGTAGATCTCTCTCTCTCTTTTTCTCTCACAACACTCGGATGTGATGATTGTAAGTTAATGACTTTTAAAGGAAAAACAGAAACTAGACTTTGCATAGAGAGATTTAACATGTTCGAGTTCGATAACTTGAACTCTACTCACGCCAGGACTGATACCTGGAATCCACTAGAATCACTTGGTATATAACAATCAACATACAAGCTTTTAGGAAATGCATTACCTTTCTTCTTCAAGCCAAAATAGAGTGTTTCAGCTTTATTTGGTCGACTAATACAAATGAATTAATAGGCACGTGCGCGCCACGTGATCAACTTAACTTCAATCTGGATAAACGAATTCTTCTTGGGCTTCTGAAATTTGAAGCCTTCTCGATTGTATAACCTTTTGTTTGTGCGAGAGTGTCATATAAACTTAGCCTTTTTCTTGAGTAAAACTTGTATTCCTCTTATACTCAAAGGAAAATTCCACATGGTGGAAAGTAACTTCATAAACAAAATTTATCAGGGTAATCGTAAAACAATAACAAAAGAATTATGATTAAATTTTAACTACGAGAAAATTACAAAGCTAAAATGAAATATTTTACAACTATATTATTTTTGAAAGAAGTGTGTGGCTTAATGGTTGTCAAGACCAGATTTTGAATATATTGAAGAAATGATGAAACCTTATCCTGAGATTATACGATTCAAAGAAAGTTATGGTCTTAACCTCTTCTTCTACGCGGTAAACCATTGACAAGAGATGACTTTTAGCCTCATTTACAAAATGGGTGCTAAGAAGAACATCCACGCTACAGCTTGGGACAAACTCCACAACATTATGGTCCATCATGCTGCATATATGCTGCTCTTCATATACAGAGGGAACTACAAAAAAGGTCAATCGTACCCTCTCTATTCTCTCTTTTTCTCTCAAGAGCTTTTCTCATGTCCCTTTTCTTTTCTGCTTCTCCGGCCGCGCGTGAAGGAGCTTCGAATCATTTCCGGCATCGCTGGTGGGTAGACTCGACCTCTCTGGCTACGTGAGGTGTGAATCCGGCGATGGTGAGATGGACCATAAGCCCCTTGAAGGTTTGGGATACCAGTGTGTTATGACTATGTAATTCTCGCTTGAAGATTGCGACGAAGATATAGTTTCTTCCATCGGCTTATATAGCAGCAGAGGAGGTCCGCTTGAACCTGAGGCTGGTTGATATTTCTCGGTTTTAATGCACAATAGTGGACATTTATGTCTGCTATTCTGCATTATTCCAAGTGTTTTCCGCGCATATTTGGTAGATATTCAGATTTCTAGGTGTTTGGGTCGTTTGGGAGCAAAAGATGAATTTCAGAGCAAATCAGAAGAATTCTCGAAGTTCATAATGAAGTGATCGATCGTGAAAGAATTGGATCGATTGAGCAATGGTTTTAGAGAGTGCGGGATCGAGCACTTCTGTGCTCGATCGGGAAAATCCCCCTAGAAAAATCAGAAGCTTATGGTCGATCGTGCAACATGAAGAATGATCGTGCAAATTTACAAAGTGCTCGATCGGGCAACCTTTTGATCGATCGAGCAACTCCCCCGAAAAAACCAAAAAATTTCCAATTTTGCATCCAAGTCTTGAAGCTTATCCCAATTTCCATATTTATTATTTTACCTTTTTCACTATAAAAGCCTTATGGTTTTAGGTTTTTAGAACTAAGCTTTATTTTATTTTGGAGAGGTTTTTTACAGAGGGAGAAGAGATTCAACACCTTGTATTTGGAGAAGAATTTATGAACCCTTTCTAATATATCTATATTTATTTTATTATGTGTTCTTCAAAGATATTGATTTGTGTTTGCTTGTCAATGTTTGAGTAGTTCACTAGTAATTATGTTTTAGGGTTTTCCAAGGAAATCAGGTTTGATTGTTAGATTTATCATAAAGGGATAACAATTGATAGGTTCTTAGTCTAGACTCGTTATTAATGCATGAATTGGACTGGCCATCTAGTTTATTGATATTAGACTAATAAACGCAAAAAGATTTGGTTTAGAAGTTGGATATAGTCTACTTGAATAAGTGTTCTTGCTTGCAAGAGTATTGTCCTGAATGCTTATGAACAATTGAATCTCATCTTTATTGCATGATTGAATTATTTAAAAAATAGCGAGAGTTTGGTTCTGGTAGTTCGAACATAGGGTTTAATACTCCGAGAGGAGATTATTCTATCATTGTCTTTCATGTTGAGAACTATTTTTAAAGAAAATCCATGCATGATAATTTGACTTTTAAACCTGACTACATGTGGACTCCTTGATGCCTGACACTTTTATTCTATAGTTTACAACCGCTTTTAGTTTACTGTTTTGATTTTGATCACAACCAATCTCTTTTTATTCCGTCTTAGCCTTATTAGAGATTTAATTAAATCGTGTATTTTCTAGTCTCTGTCGGATTCGACCCTATACTTTACTACATTGATTTGTTCTCTACAATATTAGTTTTAGGAACTAAATTCTTAACCTATCAGAATTTTGGCGCCGTTGCCGGGGATCAATAGTTCCTCTTTAGTTTATTCAAGAGGTTAGTCTAAGATTTTTATTTTTACAGTACTCATCTCGTTCTTTCTTCTTGTTTTTGTTTTACAGGTACATGACCAGATGATCTGACAAATCCAAGGAATTTCTCAACCTTAGTAACTCAGAACTTGCAAAGTTAGAATGCTTAAACCGGAAAGCAAGGAAAGACGCAAGTTCATCCAATTTAATGACTGAAAAACGTTGATCATGTCCATCCGGTCGCACCCGAAGGTCAAATCGATACACCCCCTCTTGGACTCAATCAACTGATTATCCATCAAGAAAGAAGAGGACCTAATGCCAATCAAGTGCCACAAGGCCAACAAGAGCTGATAACAACCAAGCTCCACCGGAAAATCCCAATCCTCAGAACGTTGATGCAAGAAACTTTCTCTTGTACAGAGATCCGGAGAGAGTTAATCAGTGCAATGCTCAGAACCATCCTGTAGTTGGTTCGTTCAACAATCCTCAAGCATTCTATGCGAACAGGAAACCCATTCAACCTCCACGTCCTCAGTGAAGGGAATATCAATTCCTTATCCAGCATATTCAGATGATCTGTAACAACCAATTCAGTGGTTTAGCAATAGAGCATCTGATGGATCATATCGATACTTTTGAGGACATCTGCAGTACTACCAAACTTAATGGAGTATCTCGTGATTTCATGCATTGCAACTTGTTCCGTCATTATCTAGCTGAGAGAGCGCTTTGATGACTAAAATCTCTACCTGCTAGATCTATTGTAACTTGGGAGAATTGCAAAGCCAAGTTTCTCAAACAGTTCTTCATTACCACTAAGACCAACACATTAAGGAACAAGATCTCTAGTTTTGCACAAATTCTTGTGAGTCATTCTTTGAATCTTGGGAGCGATTCAAAGAACTTCTTCATGATTTCCCACACCACAGTTTTTAAGATGTAAGTCTCCTCAACACCTTATATAGAGGAATTGACCAGAAATACCAGCTGTCCTTAGATACAGCAAGCGATGGAGACTTTATGCAGAAACATGTTCTAGATGCCTATCGCTTGATAGAGAACCTCGCATCTAGCAATAGCAATCACTACCCATAGTTTGATCGTTGAACAAAAACACCTACACCTTCTTCAAACTCTGAACTTTCATAAGTGAAAAGTGAATTATCATAGATGAAAGGACTAATTGCTCAACTTCTCAAGAATCAAAACCCAAAACATGTCAGTTTTGCTGAAGATGTAGAAGTTGATTGTTTTGCTATCCAAGAGCAGAATTCTGAAGGAGTTGGGAAGGAAGGAAGTTACATCAATAGTCAAGGTCAAAGGGTGTACAATCAAGGGTATAATCAATGATTTAACAAGAATCATCCCAATCTATCTTGGAGAAGTACTAATGTTTAAAACCTTTAAGATCAACATTATCCTCAGCAACAAAAGACTTTTGTGCAGAACTCTAATTCAGGCGGTTTTCAGCAAACCTCTCAGCCTGTATTTCAACAACCACTACCAACTCAACCTCAACAAAGTAACACAATAGAAATGATGTTCAAGAAACTTTTAGAAGGTCAACAATAGTCCCAAAGAGATGTGAAAGAGCTTAATCAAAACTTTGAAGAACTCTCTACACATGTGAAACATTTGGATATACAAGTTGCTTAGACCTCTGAAGCTGTGAAAAGACAAGCTGGTGATTTGGAACAAGATGCCGATTTCGAGAAGTTGGAAAAAGATTAAGAGGAAACTGCCCGATCAAGCACCCTTTCCACGATCGAGCAAAACGATTTCGCGGGAAGAGATTGATCGGGCACTTCATGCCCGATCGAGCACCAAGGCAAGAAAATTCCAAGAGCTTTTGATCGATCGGGCACATCACCAGCCTGATCGATCCCTAAAACCGGACACAAATTAGAGAAAGTTGCCCGATCAGGCACACATTGCCTGATCGAGCATACGATGTTGAATTCGAAAATTTCTGAAATTCCTCTAAATGCCTATAAACCCAGGATTCCATACCCAATGCCATCTATGAAGCCCATATCATAGTTTGAGGATGGAGAGATAATTGGGAAGCAACCAAATCCACTTAGGAAGCTTCATAAGCTACAAAACCCCAGGGAATTCTTAGTTCCTTGTTCGATTAATGGCGTAGATTACACCGATTCTCTTTGTGATACTGGAGCTAATGTGCGTTATGTCAATGACTGTTTCTGAAAGATTGGGGCTATAAGGTATCGCACATTGTAGAATGACTTTTAAGCTTGCTAATTGCTATACTATATCTTCCAGTGGGTTTATCGTTGATATATCGGTACAAGTTGGAAATTGTCTCGTTCCTGTTGATTTCTACATTTTGGAGATGAATGGGTACCAAGATGAACATTTTTTTCTAGGAAGACCGTTTCTTTCAACCGTAAGAGCCGCTGTTGACCTATCCAATCAGCGCATATCCCTGAAGAACATCAAGAAAAGGGTTTTCTATCCAGCGATACCTCCCAAGGGAATACCTAAGCTGGCTATGGTAAAAGAGGAAGATTTGAAAGATGAACTTCAAATTGAACATGAACTCAAGAGTGTAGTTGTTGAAACTTTGCACAAAGAACCTCATAAGGAAAAGATGAAAGTGGAACCGAAGAAGATAAATAAGGATTCTCAAGCAATAGTTGGGGATACAATTGAGTATAAGGTGAAAAGCAAGGGGTTTTCAAAACCCTTCTCAAAGTTTAGAGTTTTACTCACCCCGGAGCAAAGAGAAAGGGATTAACATTACAAAAGGTGTGATGGGTAAGATATTGAAGCTGAAGATGACTGGATTTGGAGCTTTTTATGGAGCATCTAGAGGTTGATCCAATTCCAACTTAGAGGTAAGTACCGTAAAGCTAAGTAACGTTAAACAAGTTCTGAGTGGGAGGTAACCCACTATTTGGAGTCTAGAATAGTTGTTTTTCAATTTTGAGTCAGTTTTAGTCCTAACTTACTTATTTTTTAGTTTTGAGTTTAGAGTGATTCAGGTTATTACTGGTGAAAGATCTTCAAGACATTCCGGATTATCTCTTATCTATTTTCATTACTCATCATCTCACTTGAATTGTTGGTTCTCTTAATGGTTTCTCTCATGACTCTTGCTAATTCTAATTAGTATTACTTAGACCATTGCTCACCATTCACCACCTTTCTTGATGTTTTGACTTGAGTTTTTTTAGATTCATGATCGATTGGTTTTTCTCATTAAGTAATTCTTGATTCTTGCTAATTATAATTAGTATTGCTTGATCATTGCTATTTACCTACCAATTGATTGTGTGATACTGGAATGATTGTTGTTAACTGTTCTGAATTATGCCTCTTATATATGATTCTTGCTAATTTTTTATTAGTATGCTCGATCATAATGTCTTCAATGGTTTCTCTTACAACTGATTCTTGTTAGTTCTAAGCTAGCATTGCTCAATCATTGTTCAACCATTGCTAATACTTCTCTTGAGTGTTTGTTCTTTTTTCAGGCATAGCAGATGAGGCATAGGAATTCGAAACAGATTTGAGAGCAGTTCACCATTAGTACCTCTCTTCCCTTGAAATCATATAGTACTTATTGTTCATTTTTCATCTATTGAGGACTTTTCTATTGATTCTAGTTACTCTTATTCTTTCTCTTGGATTTATTCTCACACCGGGACGGTGTGAAGTAAGTTTGGGGGAGGGTATGAAGACTCTAACTATGTTTTGATGTTTTGTCTTTTTGGTAAAAATTTTCAAAATTTTTATTTTGAGTTTATTGAGTCGAAGGAACAATGATCAAAATCGATGATGATATTTAGCAAAATGTAGGTATGGTATTCGATTTCTCTAAACTACTGACTTAGATTAATTGCTACGATTAGGATTGGAACCCCATTATTGATTGCTTTGTTTCTGAAAGTTCCGATCTTTTGAGTTATTGATGATTTAATGCTAGCTCTGCCATGATAGGACTTAATCTGAATTTGAAAAGTTCTTGCTTTTGGTGTTGATATACTCTGAGAATTAGGCACCTTGCTCTACAGTGTTCAGTTAAATCGACAAGTTCTTTCAGTACGATATGTGTCCTTTCTCTCTCCCCCTTCAGAAAATAAAAAGAAAACGGTTCAGAAAAATGGTTGAAAGCGTGACCTAGAAGTCCATAGTCAACCCTAGCGAATTGCCGTCTGCTTAAATAAAATAAAAAATTTGATGAAAAGAAAAGAAAAGAAATAAAAGCGCAAAAATTCAAAGAAAAGAAAGAAAAAAAGAAAAGAAAAGCAGTAAAAAAGAAAAAGAAAAAAAGAAGTGAGAAAGGGAGAAAAATGATTAGGACTGGAAGTCGGTTGATGCTCTATTTTGTATGTGCATTTCGATAGAAGAGGTACTTGAGTAAGTTGATTGATATACAATAGGTGAGAATGCATGTATCTGAAATTAAATGAATTTAAAGAGCTCGTTGATATGGTGTGGTACTTGATTGATTTGGGATTTAGAGTAGGAAACATGTTACTGGTTTAGTGGTGGTAAAAAATTCATTCAAAGTAGTTGTTTGAGATTGGTGTCTTTTGAATTTTGAAAGTATGCTTATGGTTTTTGAGATTTTGTGAGTTTCTATGTGGTCCATTTCAAACCTCTTCTCCAGACTAAATCTTGTTTTACTTGAGGACAAGCAAAGATCTAAGTCTGGGGGAGTTGATATTACTCGGTTTTAATGCACAATGGTGGGCATTTATGTCTGCTATTCTGCATTATTCCGAGTGTTTTCCTTGCATATTTGGTAGATTTTCATATTTCTAGGTGTTTGGGTCGTTTGGGAGCAAAAAATGCATTTCATAGCAAATCAGAAGAATTCCCGAAGTTCATATTGAAGTGATCGATCGTGCAAGAATTGGATCGATCGAGCAATGGTTTTAGAGAGTGCACGATCGGGCACTTGTGTGCTAGATCAGGTAAACCTCCCTGGAAAAATCTGAAGCTTATGATCGATCGTGAAACATGAAGAATGATCGTGCAAATTTACAAAGTGCTCGATCGGGCAACCTTTTGATCGATCGAGCAACTCCCCCAAGAAGAACCAGAAAATTTCCAATTTTGTATCTAAGTCATGAAGCTTATCCCAATTTCCATATTTTTATTATTTTACCTTTTTCACTATACAAGCCTTATGGTTTTATGTTTTTAGAACTAAGCTTTATTTTATTTTGGAGAGTTTTTTTTACTGAGGGAGAAGAGAATCAACACCTTGTATTTGGATAAGAATTTATGAACCCTTTCTAATATATCTATAATTATTTTATTATGTGTTCTTCAAAGATATTGATTTGTGTTTGTTTGTCAATGTCTGAGTAGTTCACTAGTTAGGTTTTAGGGTTTCCCAGGAAAATCGAGTTTGATTGTTAGATTTATCATAAGGGGATAACAATTGATAGGTTCATATTCTAGACTCGTTATTAATGCATGAGTTAGACTGGCCATCTAGTTTATTGATATTAGACTAATAAACGCAAAGAGATTTGGTTTAGAAGTTGGATATAGTCTAGATGAATAAGTGTTCTTGCTTGCGAGAGTATTGTCATGAAAGCTTATGAACAATTGAATCTGATCTTTATTGTGTTGATTCTCTGTCGGTGGTTGGCCACGTGCGGATCTTGTCTTCAACGTTAATTCTGAATGGACTCGAAGACTAGCGTGGAAAAGAGGAGAAGCTTCTCGGATTCGGGCACTCCAGCGATGCGAATCTTTTCTTGAAACGGTGAAATTTGGGTTCTCTTGTACCCACCAGAAAATCTGTTAAGACAAGACTAAACTCTTCCAGATAAGATTAGTGGAACATGTGATGGAGTCAAAAAATTTTAACTTGTTTTCTGTTATTTCAAGTCTTCTTTTCCCAGCCTTGACGGCGGCGTTGATGTAGCAATCCCTTTTTTAGAGTTTTTGGCCTCTTTAATATATTAATATTATTTTTAAAAAATATACAATGGTTTTAATAAGGTAATACATATATAGTTATACATAACTGTTTCTTGTTAAACAACAAACTAGGAATTATAATTATGATTATGTTTCTCTAACATTTTCAAATTAATCTCTTTCCTTGCACCATATATAATCCTAATAGTCTTTTTTTGTCACCAATTGAGCCACAACAGGCCGGTCCAATAGGCAGTTCCGGCATAATAGCAGGCAATTCCTACATTATCGTAGGCACGGGAATTTGATCCCAGGTGGGGTGGTGCTACCTGCCTTATGTATACTTATGAATGCTACTAGGCTAAGGCCACTTCCCCAATCCTAATAGTCTATTATATTGTCGTGTTTGAAGGAAGGGGAAAGGTAAATGCATAGTAATATCTTTTTTTGCTGCAAGATTAGACCATATTCATTAAGATTTCTAAATGATCTTTTTAAGAGTTTCTTAAGAAAAAAATTAAATAAAAATGCAAAACAAAAAGAAAAAGCAGAAAAATCGTTTCTTACTTAAGAGCACGTACAACAGTGCTATCTTGTCGGTTCTTTAAATAAAATAATAATAACAAAGAGCAAAAGCCAGAGGATCGATTCCAATTGAAACTTTTGGACGCGCACCGCCACGTGGCGGCTTGTCATTGGCGGTCCTGTTTTTTGTTTTTTTTTCTTCTTTCTATCAAGTTGGTTTTTTTGTAGGATTTGATTTTTGGGTATTCGGTTCGGTTTAAGTTCTTCGGATCTTAAATTCAAATACCTAATCAATACTTTTCTAATATTCGGGTTGGTTCCAGTTCGATTCTTGTCAGTTCCGCGTCGGGTTGGTTCCATTTTTTATTCATGATTTTTTGTAGGGCTGGGCTTTCGGGTATTCGGTTCGGTTCTGATTCTTCGGATCCTAAATTTGAATACCCAATCGATATTGCTCGGTTCTATGTCGGTTCCGAGTATTTTAGACTCGAAATATTAAAAATACCCGAAAAAAACTAAAAATATCCGAAAAAACAAAAATATCTTAAATATATAATATGTATATATATATATATATATTCAAATATTTCAATTAAAAA
>OVBE01002142.1:0-32093 GCA_900406425.1 Iberis pinnata | reverse complement strand
AGTATTACAATGAAGCATGGGTTTCCGCATATGCCGGAAACATATTTCCAATACCTTCTGCCGGTGGAGACGCTCTAACCGGGTCATCTGGAAATGGAGTTGTCGATTTGCTGCCACCTAAAGTGAAGAGGCCATCTTGTAGGCCAAAGAAAAAAAAATCCGTTCACGTGGGGAGTTCAAGGTATACACCCGATGACTGAACAGTTGAGAACATGAATTGTAGTTCCATTTTTTGTTACACTTACTGATATTGTCTTTAGATACCAAGTATAAGGCATTGTAGGCGTTGCAACATGAGGGAACATAACAGGACAAGTTGCCGTAACCCGATTTAGGGGGATTTGAAGTATTATGGAATAGAGAAGTTGTTGTGGATGGAAACCGTAGTCAAATAATTAGCTGGCTGAAGTAGTGGGTAATATTTTTTGGGTAGTCAGTATAACCAGTGCTGACCTTTTGTTTCAAAGTTATAATTTTTGGTTCATGGGTTTATCAAGTTTGGTTATTAAGAAACAATTTGTAACAAATAAGAGAGGTTGCATGCCTTACTCTATTTGTGTAATAACCTATATTGGTAAATTCAACTGTAGTATGCTTGAAGCGTTTTACTATACGAGAATCCAAAAAACAGTAGACGGAGTACTAATACGGATAACCGACGTAAGCTAATACGTAACTGAAAATGTTAAGTCACTGAAAATGTTTAAGAACGATAACACAACTACCAAATAAGATATTGTTTGTCAAGAGTCAAGGGTCATTTTTAAAGAAGAGACATAATTTAGTAAGTTTGAAACAAAGCTCATTGAGGGGGTGCGGATAATGGTGAAGTTGGACGGTTTAGAACAGACTTAAACACAGCCATCCCGTAGTTAAGCGGTGCTACATTCAGAATCCCGTCAGTGAGCAAGGAACATTCATCTATGCGATCGAGAGCATGTTGTTCCATGAGGACAATGGTTCCAACACCAGCGAGAACTAAAGAAAGATAAGCAGAATTTTCGATGAGTAAAACATTTTGAAAAACAAAAAAGAATCTATTAAGGAATCACCTTTGCTTTGGACATGGAATTCGAAATCAATCATGTTAACTTGAAAAGGTTCCAAACCAATGGCCCTGCATGGAAGCGCAGCTCCATGCCGACTGATGAAATAAGGCAATAGTGTTGTTAGGAACTTAAGCTCACGATGCACTTCAATCGCTGCAAGTTTGATGGGGGTTACAATCCATAACTTTGATTGCGCGTTTGTTGAGGTCAATGGCCAATCCAAGCCAATGTCTACTCCTAATAAGAATGGCGCTGTAGATCCTGTCAATGTTGGTGTACCAGTTAGGACGCTTTGAGATAGGAAGTGTTGAATTTCCTGAAAACTGGAATTTGTTTTTGTTAGTAGTGCGCAAAAAGGACGCCCATAGTCGCTTCATCTCACTAACCCAACTACTGGGGAGGAAATCGAACTTGCAATGTGGGAATTGATCACATCTTTTCTGAACAAAGCAGACCACGACATCGAGAACCTAGTGGTGAAAAAGGCAACAAAACTTAACATAAAAATGAGTAGTGCGTATATCAAAAGAATATAGCATGAGAGTTAAAAACAGAAGGTACCATAAAATTTGTGATACTTATGTTTGATTGCCAGATCTTTGATGGGTTAAATAACGTTATGAAGACCATGTTTTCTACGCTAAATGTTTGATCAAGGTCGTACACCCTGTAAGAACCACGTATAAGTAAGCTAGAAGAAGCATTAAAAGTTTAAGGTAGTTTGAAGTTATAATGATAACCTGGAAATCTGGATAACGGAGCGAAAGTCATTGCACTCAGCTTCTGTAGGCGCCTGGAAAGCTGTGAACTCATAAATTAGAGGAACTAGAGTGAATCCCTCGGTATCGACCTCCTCAACAGATGATAGGACTACTGGATCTAGTGTGTTTGCAATATGCTCACTCTTTTTCTTTGGTGGTGCAACAATAGGAGGAGTGAACGTATCAGGCTTTGACCGGTTCCTTTTACTTCTTCGGACTACCGCTTCTTTTGGGGGTGGCTTTGTCTCTGCCTGTCTCTTCCTCTTTTTAGGCGTAGTAGGATGTGGTTCATCAACCTGAGCCCTTTTTTTGTGGTGTTCGCTCGTTTTCAGGCCACCTACTGAATGTTCAACAATGTCTCCAGTCATCTGTGTCTTCATCATCGTTAGATTGACCAACATTTTGCTCCTGAACGTATAACACATATATATGGTATAAGTAAATGAATATGTGAAGTACACAAGCGCAGAAAATGTGATGAGAGTTCTCTTAGGTTAGCTTTGGTGTCCGAGAGCATCCACTTTTCTAAATGTCTCGTACACCAAAATACCTTGGACGACGAAAGGGAACTGAGTTTATGAAAGCTATTTCTAAATTCCATTAAAATATTGGCATCCTTTGTGCTCTCAACATATGAAAGGAGAAAAGCCTAGTTTAGATGTTGGTGTAATCATCAATGAATATTACATATTGAAAAATAACACTTATTACACATTAAAAACTACCTTGATCAAATCCTCTACACTTACGCCAGGTGAGGGTAGTTGGTTTACATTACTTTGTATTTGATCCCCTAAGATTGGAATTTTTTCATTACGATGCTGGGAAGAATTACCTGCTTTAGTTTGTTCTTGAGCTTCATTTTGTGTTAAATTAAGAGAGAAGGACGAAGGTGGAATATTCAGAAGGGGTTCTGCAACATTTTTGGGAGGATTACTAGAACTTGTTCCTATATGATGGTGACCAACCCCAACAATCGGTGTTTGACCAACACCTGAAGGAGCACATAGGTCGTATACGAGTATGAGTAGGCTAAATATAGCAGTATATATTGCATAAGGTAAAGGAGAGAAACTATTTTTTAATACCAGGTACAGCCGACGCAATGTTTTCCGCATAAGGACCTTGAGATAAATGGAGATCAAACGATGGAGCATAAATATCATTGAGGTTTTGCGAATGATGAACACTATGGTGAGTGGTAGAAAGGTTGGACAACTTCTTTGTTGACCACCATCTGACCATCTGAAAGGAACATGAAGGAGAGCATATTTCTGAGTTGATCTTCGTATACGAGATACATCTGGTAGAGGAATAGGATGAGTACAAATAGCATTTGATAAAAAAAGTTGTACATGTTTCATCGATTTCCATGCTGGTGTGTTGGATATTCGGAAGAGGTGTTTGCAGAGGCGGCATCTAGGAAGTTGACGGAATCGTTTGCCATGGAGATATTGAGTCCTTTTGGGGGACATAGACTTCTTCCGTAGGAAAGGAAGAAGAAATACCACGCATAACATTTGAAATCACTTCGTCTGCTTGCACTTTTGATTGTAAACCAGGGTAGTCGTCCGTAGGAGTTGTTTCATATGCCCTCATATCCACACCTCTAAAGTTTGCAACCGTGGCTAGGGGAAAAGACAATGGAAGAAACCAGTTACGCTGGAAATAGAAGCTTTATGGTTAAGCAAAGGTATCCGAGAAACACATACCAGTGGATGAAGTATCAACTTCTGAGATTTTTTTGGACATACTTGCTTGTTGAATGAGTTTCTGGACATCTTTGTACATCTTCCCAACAACAGCATCAAAGTGGGTTACAAGAGTCTTGGCAACAACATAATATATGTGTGTTATAAGACTCCTTGTATATCCTTCAAATGCAGGAAAAGTTTGTTCGATAACCATCGAACTGATCTTACGAGTTAGTGCTTCTTCATTGAACGTAGGGTTTCTGATCGAGGTACCACGTCTACGGGCGTCACTGTTTGGGGGGGGGGGATCAGCCGCAATACTTTCTCCCTCGTTATCATCTCCTCGACTGTTTCCACCCTCATATTGCTTCTTTGCTTCCTCAGCCCTTTTGTGTTCTTCAATAACATTTGCGGTACGGAGACCACCAGTCCACGAATTAGCCTCAAAAGGGTGTTCATCATCTATCAACTGGAGGAGATAATCGACCACATGGTCATCTTGGTCAGCATCTAAATGGACTTCAACCACTAAATGAGGGGCAGCTTCACTGAACAATGAAAAAACTGGAACCTGTGTATTGATGGACAGATGAAAATGCAGAGGCAAAAAATTATGATCAATACTTGGATTTTGAATGGAATTATAGTAGTCCGAGTACCAATGAAAGTGGTAAAGAGCTTATTTTAAATTTTAGATAACTTACTTCTCCAATCATGTTAAGCGACCTGTATGTTTTGTTTTAAAGGTGGAGGCTCATGGGACAGATGAAAGCATCAATCTCATCAATTCGCGCATTGCGTTCGAGCATTGATTCAATGTCTGCATTTCCTAGAATTGGAGGACAACAAACAATAGTGACAAGAAGCATGGCATGCGAGAATCCTTGAATAGCAATAGTTGGTTGTGTAAAACTGAACGGGTCCTTTGACTTAGTGTTGTCAACAGTCAATGTGAAAGACTCCCTTCCCCAAGGGTAGTTCATGTAGTCATCAAGGTCCATCAGGTGTTCAACTCTATCTTTTGTTATTGGTGTGTTGTTTGAGATAAGACACAGAATACTATCAACGATGAAAAGAAGTGCTAACCTAAACCTTATCTCAGGGTCTTTGTACTTCTTGCCTTGCACAAGTTTTGATGAATCCATGAAGTGGTAGGCCGTTTCTCTCCATCAAAAAGTTTCTTCCAGATGTTTTGGAAACTATGATTTGATTTACCCTTGGCTTTTTTCATTTGCATAAGTCTTTTTTTCTTTGCAGCCCCAGTCTCTGCCTTGCAATTTAATCCAGTTACAATACCAAATTCCTGTAGACCATACCTTATTGGTTTTCCAGCAAAAATCCACCATAGTTCATTCTGTTTTTTCGTCACCAATTGTCTTGACAGTAGATAGTGAACAAATGTTAGGGAGAACTCGTGCTTCCCCATATGCATTATGAAATTGAACTGAGAATTCATCAGCAACTCCAACTGATCCTCATCCAAGGCTTGTTTTATGTTTTCAATGGCTCTCAAATTAAAATACTTATTAACTCTGGCTTTCCCATCAGGCTCGTAGTTGAGTTCAAATAAACATGAAGGTAGTTCACTGTCTGTGTTCTCAGCCATAGTTTATTTGCAATAGCAACAAACAAGTAAATAAGATATTCCAACTATCACAATGGAATAAGCAATATACCAAATTTAATTTTCGTTTACGAAATACAATAATGTGAAATTGATGATCTAACCCTAATCTATGTTAAAAATTCATAGCTTTTGTACGATTAATGAGGAAGACAAAATTTTGGGTGAAAATTAAATAGATTTGCACAGATGGTAAAATGCATCCAGAAATTTGTATAACAGTGACAGAAAAGTATCGCAGGCATTTGAAAAGGGAAGAAGAAGATGAACAGTCCACCAAAGAATATGATGCAAGAACTTTACTCTTTACAATCAATTAAACACGAAGAAAGACATACAAAGTGTATTGATTTTCGAAGTTACTTTTTTGTTATATGAACTACTGTTGCAATAGTGCATTCGAGAAGGGGAAGAAGATGATGAACAATATACAACAAAAAGAGGCAACAAGTTTAATTTTTATAATGAGTTAGACATAAACAAAGATATGCAAAGTGGATTGATTTTTGAAGATTAATTTGTGTTATATGAAGTACTCGTACAATCGTGCCCTAATCGAGAAACAACTTTTTCAATTTAGGGCTTTCAAACTAAATAAGACCGATTGAAGAGAAATTTCGAGGAAAAAACAATGGCTGAAGGAATTTACCGTGATTTAACACGTAGATGTGTCTTCTTCCTTCTTTAGTCTTTCCTCTTCACTTCAATGTATCTTCAACGGTTTCGAGTGTAATTTTGTTTTTCTAATAGAGAGTAAATAGAAGTTAATAAAAGCAATGATGTATTTTGTCATTCGATTAGAGGATGCAGTTGGGAGAAATCGAAGAAGTTAATGAACGATTTCTTTGAAGAAGGTGAGAGAAACTAAGCGGTTTTGTGAAAACAATTTTAAGTCGAAGTTCAAATGTTCTCTGCAAAAAAAAAACCTAGGCGAATAAAGGGACAATTATTTTCAAAGGATAATATCCAATATAAATTATAATCTTGTGGGAGAAAGAGTGTCATTCTAGGTGATAAATATTTAATATTATAATGAATATGTTTTGGTTAANCAAAAAAAAAAAAAAAAAATCACCCTAAATTCCACCGAGTTAAGGATTGGTCGGGTGATATATATGTATTTTATCCATTCCCGCCACGGCCACGGAGTCACTCCTTCGCCGGCGACAGTATGCATTCGTCGAGCCTTTTCTCTTTCGGCGGCGGTCGTTATCCAATCATAACCTGCCACGTGACACCTCCTTCTTCTCCACATCTCATCGCTTCTCTCCCTCTCCCGTCAAGCTCCTCCGACTCTAATCCTTCGCTTGCTTGCTCCCTCCAGTGCCCTCATTTCCAATCGTACGCTCCTCTCTCCCATGACTCTTAGTCTGCATAAACTCACATGTGAGTAATTAGGTCGATTTTGTTTTCAGGTGCTCAGGCTGTACGCAGGAGTTCAATCTCCATCGTCCGGCTATCGTCGACGAAGCTTCCAGCTTCTTCAAGCGTTACGGTGTCGAAGATTTCACTTTCGATAGCTGTAGACTGGTTTGGTTTTCTATTAGAATTGAGCCTCTCCAATGATTGGCATTGCTAATTGTTTCTTCTTGTGGCAGTGGGGGTGGAGGTGCCGAGCAAAATTAGCTGTTCGTGGCTCCTCGGATAATGCATTGATCGGGTTGTATCAAGAGGGAACTCACACAGTTGTAGATATTCCTGAATGTAAAGGTAAGGTATTTGATTGCTCTGGATATAAATTTTCGTACCTCGATTTTTTGGGTTTTCGTGATGATTCTGAATTTTGCAGCTCATCATCCTAATATTAATGCTGCCATCGACTTACTGAGAGAAGGTAGTAGGCCATATGCTTTTTTTATGATTCAAAGTTGGAGATTGATTGTATTTGCCACTTTAATTGGGTCTTTTGCTACACTTTAAGGTATTAAGGTATTTAATGTCGAGCCATTTGACGAGGATCACGGCACTGGAGACTTAAGATATGTTCAGGTGATTGATAATGGAAAAACATTTGAGTATATATTGGCAATTTTGGTGCGCTGTGCTGATGGGGTTTTCCTATAGATGGCTGTTACGACGCACAGTACCTCTCTTCGTGCCCCAGAGAGATACAAAAATGGTTAGAAAGTTTTCTTTTTTCTTTGTCTCTCTCCACAAGACTAGTTGTTGAGTTTAAATATTGGAAGCAGGAAAAGTGCAGGTATCCTTGGTTTGGAACTCGAGAAATGAGAAATCTCATAACGCAGATAAGTTGGAAGCATTGTCTAGCGTAAGATTCACTGAAGCTGTGATCCTTTTCGCTCGTTTTACTCATTTTGTCTACAAATATCTTATCTTTTTCTCATTTGCAGTTCTTGTGGAGAAAGGGTGGACCCAATAACAAGTTTCACCTTATCCATTCTGTCTGGGTTAACTTTCAGACATCCACCAACAATGTGAGTCAAAGAACAAGATTTTCTTATGCTTGGGCCAAATATTCACGTAATATCAGTGGTATCTTATATACTTGCTTTGGCAACATGCTATGAAGTGGAAGAATTTCTGCTTAAAACGCTTCATTTTTTTCGTTCGCTTGCTTAGCATTAATACTTAACTTTTCTGTTTGTCTCAGATAATCTTTGGAAACAGATGGAGGCATCTTTTAGGTGAGAGAGATTTCTGGGAACACGTTGGAGGAATTGACATATCCTTGGACCCTTCCAGTTTTGGCCAGGCAAATACACGGGTATGCTTTCAGATATATTGATTTAAGCTTTACGAGTTGTGAGTAGATCAGCACATTTGATTTGCTTGTATGAAGTGAAATTTTCATATTGTTTGTAGTAGATGTTGTATGTTCCTAATATGTTCAATGCTTGTGTCAGGCTTTTGATAGCTTACTTTGGAAACTGCATAAGTATGTTCCTGCTGGATCATCTGTTGCTGATCTATATGCAGGAGCCGGAGTGATTGGATTATCGTTAGCTACATCGAAGAAATGCAGGCAAGAGCAGAAATTGTTGACATAATTCCTTCATCTAAGAAGACCGTATATGCTCATATCATATTGATGAAGAGATTGATCCCAACTTTTTATTTTAACCTAATGTCAGCTCCGTCAAATGCATTGAGGTTAACAAAGAAGCAAGGCTGTCTTTTGAGAAAACAACCCAGCGGTTGCCAAACTCATTGAATTGCAGCATCAGTTGGCACCATGCAGATGCCTCAGTTGTAAGTAGTAGTGTTTGCTTGTAGCCAAAAAATTCCAATTTTCGTGGATTTTTCTAAACATTGTAGTGATGTGTCTTACCGTTGTATTCAAAATTCTACAGAACCCTCTTTCGTGGATTATAGGATCAGATATCGTTGTTGTGGATCCTCCAAGGAGAGGTCTGGATGCTTCTCTGCGGCAAATTTTGGAGTCTGTCCCTTCCATTGAGAAAAGAATGAGGTCTTCATCACAGAGGTTCTTAAGTTACTTCTGATAAAAGTTATGAATTTGAGAAAATACAGTAATTTTTTTGGTATGATCAAAACTGAAATATTTGTCTTTTTTTCAGTTCAAGCTTGAACGCGAAAGAGGAGAAGAGGCCATGGGTTTTAAGATCAAGGGAACTTTCAGTTCAAGCTGGCAACAAGCTAACCCCTGAGGAGAGTAAAACATTACCGCAAAAACTCATATATATAAGCTGTGGTTGGGAAAGCTTTAAGGAGGTACTAGAGGCAAACACTGATGTCACTTCTATTCAAATGACCAATAAATGCCGCTGCTTTAGTTTATACTAACTTTTTAAACGATTGCTTAGGACTGCAAGTCGATATTATCTAGCAGAGCATGGGAGCTAGAAAATGCCCATGGCTTCAACTTCTTTCCTGGAACTGACAGGTATCAGTTTGTAGAGACATTTACTTATGTTTGTATACCGCAATAAGTATCATTCATACTTATATTTCATATGGGTTTCAGCATTGAAGTTTTGGCTGTATTCAAGAGAAGGGTCGTGAAGAAGAAAAAGAAGAAATCGGGAATAAAGAAAGTGCGTGCTAAGTAGAATCATGAGGACTCTTGTTAGTTAATATCTGTAAGACTTAACTTTAATAGTCTAGGAGACATTCAATGGATGAAAAAACAATTTTGCTCTGTTGGTTTTGATAAAGAGAAATGGTTCCTCTCGTACATGTAGAAAAAGAGACCAGTGCAATATTTATCATATCATCATGTGAGAAAGAGTGCAAAACTGGACAGAAACATCTTTAAGAACGGGAGGAAAAAGACAATGCTACACAGGTAAATAAAAGTATGTGGCTATTCAATGTGCTTTGCCACTTTTGGATTTATCCAAGTGAGGAAAAACTTGTAGAATGTTGTATGCCCTTAGATCCTGCCTGGTTAAGATCCCTACCACAGGGCACATCTGCAAAGAGTTCGATTTGTAAAGAAGTTAGTGTCTTGATAGAAAACTGGAAGAAGAAAAAAAGCGTGGGAAGGCGCATAAACTCACCCCTGTGGCTTGAATCTTGGGAACAATAAGCAAATGGCGGAGACCCACTTGTCGGAAAAGCACCAAAGCCTTGGCCACAGACATGTTCTCCATGACTGTGTAAGGGGTTGTGTTGGTAAGAGGATGGAGATCAACATACATTTGCATTTCAGAGCTTGTGATGGCCACATCGTCAAAGTTGTCTTCTCTCTCAGCTAATTCATCCCATGGAAACTTCTCCCTGACCTCCCAATCCTCTGTTCTTCTGTTCTCTGTCAAGAACCATCTCTTTTTCAAAACCTTAACGAGATGTGCTCTGAGGATCAACCCGTGGAGTTCTGTAGTCCCAGTTGCTAGACCCACTTGTGCTTCATCTAAAACAGGGAATGCATTATGCGTAGTGTTCCTTAGAACATCAACTATTTTAGCAACCTTTTCTACGCCTTGCAGGGTTACAACTGGAGGTTTGGCATCAGCAAGCTCACTAACAGAGAGGTTCCTCATCCAAGGCTCCGGATTTGCTTCTAAGAAAGGCAAGCCCTTTAGATGTAATATGATTTCATATATACTTGGGTTGAAGCTGTCTCCTACAGTTTTAGCAATCAGAAGCACAATCATTGTAATGGGAAGCAGTAGAAGGTTGTTGGTAAGTTCGAGGAATATAACACAGAGCGAAACAGTCATTCTCATCGACCCAGCCATGAGTGAAGCTGCACCGAGGACCGCATAAAGCCCTTGGTCAATACTCGTATAGGTTCCCATAGCAGTGCCAAGCATTCGACCATATGCAGAACCCATGAGAATGATTGGGAGGAAAAGACCGGATGGTGTTGCAATACCAAATGTGAAAAGGCCTAAGATGCAGTAGAGCACAAAGAATATCCAAAGGGAGCCCATGCTAAACTCATTGGGAGTGTTTGAAGAGAAAATGTTTCTAACAGCATCATCATTGGTGGTTAGAAGAAGAGTAGCTAGATCACTGTAGTAGCCTTTAGGACAATGGAACTGTTTGAAGTTACCAGATCTTCCATTGGTTGGACAAATCTCCTTTATCGAAGGGTCACAAGGCGTGCATTTCCCTAGGAAAGGAAAGCCATAGAGGCATACCGATGTAAAGAGTGATACCGAAAGACTGAGAAGCACCTTATGGATCTTACCCTTCCTGCAAAATGACCAAACAACAAAGGGTAAGTAGCTTAATGTGTTTTGACTCATAGCTTAATGTTTGTCTTACTGATTGATGAGATTGTAAAGGCGGAGAATTTTATGAAGAAGGTGATTGTAGAGGCTACCAAGAACTCCACCGATTACACCAATCAAAGTGATAGGGATTATATCAGTTACATGGTAAGTATAAGTAACATGACTCACATCAAACATGATAAGCCCTCCTCTTCCAAACAACCCACACTTTCCTGAATTGCAGATCTCTATGAACCCTCTAAGAACAACCACAACAACTGCTGTGCTGAAGAAAGTGCGCCACAGTAAGGCACTTCGCCACCAAGTGGCAACTTCCTCAAGTGCAAAAAGCACTCCTCCAACAGGTGACCTGAAGGCTGCACAAACTCCAGCAGCTGAGCCACATGTAATCAGATCTCTGCGGTCTCTATCATTGTTGAAGTAACGAAGCCACCTCCACTTGATCCGGTGGTTGTCAGTTCCACCTTGTCCAAGCAATGAAGCTATGCAGCTTCCAATGTGAACCAGAGGACCCTCTTTTCCCAGATCAAGTCCAGCCGCAACCGCTCCAATGCTTCCAATGATCTATCAAAACCTCCTCATTCAAATTCACTACATGATAATGATAGATAAAAAGTCTTTTTCAAATTTTCAGAAACAAACCTTAACGATCATAGTAGAAGCACCAAACATATTAGGAGTATCGATGCCATTAAGATAAGCTTTGATCTCAGGAATCCCAGGCCCAGCCGCGGTGGGAGCAAACCATACACAAAGCACAGACGCAACCAACGTCAGACCCAAATTCGCCCCACCAAATATCATCAGACCTGTAACATATCTGTTTTCCACCCCCAACCCCCACAAGACTTAAATTTTAATTCATAAGACGAAGTTTTCAAATTAAGCTGATTGATTACCTTTCTTGTGCAAGGAAGTGGCCAACGGCTAAAAGTTTGTAGCCGGCAATGTTTTCGACGGCTAAGTTGATGAGAGTGGCGATTAGACCAGTGAAAAGACCCACAAGACAAGCTAAAGTCCATTTCAAGAATATGTATTGAAGCACTTGTGTCTTTGATCTTTTTCTCCAATCATGCTTAAACAGATCGTTCTCGTTTATTCTGTCAAATATTTCATTAAAGAAGAAGACCCTGAATTTGTAAATTTATGCAGAAAGAAGAAGACATACTCATAGTTCAAGCTCTCGATGTGGGAAACCTTGGCACCAACCAAAGCAAATGGAGTTGAAGAAAGTGTTCTATTAGCCTTAACCAGAGGTTGGTTCAGTGTATTGCTCTCAGGGTCTCCATTACCAATCTGGTTTAAATCTTCTTCCATTTTTCTGTTTCTGTTTGAGATCAAAGATGAAACTGGCTTTTTGGTCGGAACCTTTATAACACAAGAGCTTACTCTTTCTCTTTCTCTGTTAAGAAACCTCTTCTATTCTGGGTGGGGTGTTTTGTTTTAGTTTTATTATTATATTTTCATGCAAATTGATTCTCTGCTTTTGTCTTTTCTTGCTTACTTGTAAAATAATTTGTAGATTTTTATTAATTATTTATTATCATTGGTTTTGAAAGGGTAACCTTTATAAAAATATGCTACACTATAAGATGAGACAATGATTGGCTAATTGAATATTACGTCTACAATATACTATATAACATAAAACAGTGCGACCAAACTGTGAATTATTTAGTCCGTAGATAAGCGAAAGCGTAGTAACTTGACTCTTACGTAGACTTTTGAGCCAGCCACGTATTATGAATAAATTGATTAGAATGTTTTTTTTTTTTTAAATCGCAACCTCCTTCAATTTTGTCCATTTAATTTTTTTTTTTTTTATTCGACCTCTTCAACTATTCGCTCTCATCATTTAACTATCTCAAGCAATTTAGAACACTAACTTACTATTTAAATTATAAAAAGCAATAACAAATCGCGTTTTGTTTTGACCCAATAAATCTTACATTAAAATATTTTTTAATATTAAATCTTACGTTAAAATATTTTTAATATTACTTTTAACTTATATAACAATTTTTTTAAATCGGTTAAAATAATAAATTAAATATCTTATAATATTTAAAATTAGGTAAACTTACTAACTGATTTTAAAATATTTTTGTTGTATTAGTTTAAAAGTAATACTAAAAATATTTTAACTAAGATTTAATATTAAAAAATATTTTAACGTAAGATTTATTTGGTTAAAATAAAATGCGATTTGTTATCGCTTTTTATAATTTAAATTGCAAATTAGTGTTCTAAATCGCTTGAAGGTAAAATGATGAGAATGAATAGTTGAGGGGTCGAGTAAGGAGCAATCTAAGTTCATGTGAGAAATTAAAGAGCTCCATAGTCCAGAGAAAAAAAATTGGATGAACAAAGTTGAAGGAGTCTAGTGAAATCAACCCTTTAAAAAGCGACTGGAAAATATTAAAATAATGATTAAGAAACTTGTGAAACTAAGAAGAGATCGAGAGAAATAAATTAGACAAAAAATTTGACGATTTCAAGGTTATTTTCCTTGCGTCTTGCGGAAAAGCTTTTAGAATCCATTTACATCAAAGCTTAAGTGTTCATCTTTGTAAAGAATGCTTTTAAAGAGTTTAAGATACTGGAAAAGCTTAATTCATTGAATGAAAAAACATAGTCTTTAAATAGACTATTACAGAGCAACAGAAAAGAACTAAAAATCTGCAACTTAACGTTATGTCCTACAAGCGAGGACTTTCAGTTTTATTAAAAAGACCAAATCAAATGACCAAATCAAATACTTCAAGTGACATGACTTAGTTACCTTATTGACTCATTACTTGACTTCATTCCTTCATCTAAACTGAAAATCCTATGTTTCAATTTAAATTTCTTTTGATGCACATTCTCATTCTCTTCCTTTGTCTTTCAAACACCTATAATGTCACGACTTTAGTCATCAAATTCGAAAGTTGATCCTTTGTTGAGCAATACTTCAGCCTTGACACTCCATCATTGACTAATTCTCTTAAGAAATGAAACCTTACATGGATGTGTTAACTTCTCCCGTGAAGTACAAGATTCTTTGACAGCTTGATAGTTGAGTTGTTGTTACAAAAGACATTCGTACTCTCTTCTTGTTTGAAACCAATCTCAGCCTTACATGGATGTGTTTACTACCAAGTAGTTGAGTTGCTTGACACGCACCAAATGTTGTTGCTACAAACTCAGCTTCTATAGTTGACAAAGTGACAATAGGTTGTTTCTTTGAAACTCATGAAATTGATCCTCCTCCTAACATGAAAACATAACCCGTTGTGATTCTCCTATCATCCACATCACCAGCATAATCATTGACTACAAAACCTTCCAATTTCACAGCATCTCCTCTCTTATATTGCACACCATAATCAATTGTTCCTTGAACATACCTTAGTATTCTCTTCAAAGCCAGCCAGTGTCTTTCTCTTGGCCTTTCCATAAATCTGCTTACTAGATTCACAGAGAAAATAAGATCAGGTCTGGTTGCAGTGAGATACCTCAAGCTTCCCACTATTTGTTTGAATACAGTAGCATCTACTTCTTCCCCTGCATCCTCCTTTGACAATTTGAATTTGAAGCCTGGAACAATTGGATTCCTTTTATAATTGCAATTTTCCAGACCATACTTCTTTAAAGTATCAGCTACGTACTTCTTCTGATTAATAAAGATCCCTGCCTCATCTTGTATAAACTCTACACCAAGGAAATACTTTAATATACCAAGACCAGTCATGGAAAACTCCCTTTTCATGGATGTTTTGAACTCCTCAATCACCGCTTCTGAGTTTCCTATGTAGATTAAGTCATCTACATACACACTAACTATCAAAGTGTTCTTGTCCGCAGTTTTTATGAACAAAGTATGTTCACAATAACATTTCTTGAAGCCTTCCTTTTCAAAGTAAGTTTCAAGTCTGTTGTACCAAGCTCTAGGAGCCTACCTTAAACCATACAGAGCCTTCCTCAACTTATAGACGTTGCCTTCTTCTTCTCTTAGCTCAAAGCCTCACGGTTGTTCAACATAAACATCTTCATTTAGCTCTTCGTGCAGGAAAGCACTCTTGACATCTAACTGATACACAAACCAGACTTTGCTTGATGTTGTACCAAGCAGAATACTAATGGTATCCCAACGAGCCACATGAGAAAATACTTCATGAAAATCAATACCTTGAGTTTGGTGAAACCCTTTAGCAATCAGCCCGGCCTTGTACTTATCTACTTCACCTTTCTCATTGAGTTTAGTCTTGAATACCCACTTAACTCCTATGACTTTGGCCTCTGTTGGTAACACCACTAACTCCCATGTGTTATTTTCTTCAATGGAATTTACCTCAAGCTCCATTTCTTGTCTCCACTTATCAAACTTCACAGCATCTTCAAACGTATCTGGATCATCTTCACCAACCATTAAGGCCACAAGTCCAGTTCCAGTTTCTTCTATAAACAAGGCCATTCCTTCACAAACATAATCCTTCATCCATATGGGTTTATGTTTGTTTTTTCTTGTCCCAGCTCTTTGAGATTTTTCTTCATCAACTCCAATTGTGTTTTCACCTGCAATAGTCTGATCATTAGAGTCTTCCATTTCAACTTCTTCTTCAGGTTCAGTTTCAGGTGTACTTGTGTCTTCTGTCTCATTTGCATCTTCAGTATGCACTTCTCATTCTTCTGTTCCTTCAGGAAGGTAATTCCATATCTCATTTCTTCCATCCTGATTTTCTTCCCATTCCCAACCTCTTGTTTCATCAAATGTAACATCTTTTCTAACCATAATTCTTTTATTTGTTGGATCATACAGTCTATATGCCTTAGAATCCTTACTCACACCAAAAATCATACACTCCAAGTTCTTCTTTTCCAACTTGATTCTCATTTCATAAGGGATCATTGCAAATGCTAGACAGCCAAAGACTCTCAGATGCTCAACCGAGGGTTTGTGTTGACTCCACTTCTCTGATGGTGTCATGTTTTCCAAGCTGATTGTGGTACTTTTGTTCAAGATATCTATAACATATTGCACTGCTTCTGGCCAGAATTGATGTGGAACCTTCATCTCAATCAGCATGCAGCGTGTCATATTGAGTAAGCTTCTATTCTTTCTCTCAGCCACACCATTTTGTTGTGGTGTGTATGATGCCGTAAGCTGTCTCCTTATACCATGTTCAATGCATAAATACTGAAACAGCTTGAAATTTTATTCACCACCTCTGTCCGTTCTTAGACACACCAATTTCTTTCCAGTTTTTGTTTCCACTGCCACCTTGAATTCTTTAAACACTTTGAAGGTTTCTGATTTTTATGCAAGAAAGAGGTACAACATTTCCTGCTATAATCATCTATGAAGTTGATTATATACTTTCTTCGACTCTCTGATGTTGGCGTAAGTGGTCCACAAAGATCATTGTGGACAAGCTCTAGTCTTTTTGCAGCTCTCCGATCACTTTTCTTGGGAATCTTAGTCTTGATCTGCTTTCCTCTCATACACACTTCATATACGCCACCATGGTTTGTCATTTTAGGCAACCCCACAACCATCTATTTGCTATCAAGTGTTTGCAGACCATCATGACTTAAATGGCCAAACCTCCTATGCCATGTAACATTGTTTCCTTCATCAGTTTTCTGTAAACACTTTGCCTCATTCATTGAACCTTTATCAAGTGTCACTGCAGGTATTACAAACAACATGTTAGTTGTCATAGAAGACTGCATTATCACCCTTTCTTGTAGATTGTGCCAAATCTTGCACATATTATCTTTAAATCCCTCTGTTGAAGCTAACCTATGCTCAGTAGGTTACTTTTCAGACTAGGTACATAATAAACATAGGTAATGAGTTGGTTTAATCCATTGATTTGCAGGAACATATCTCTTTTTCCCTCTACTACCATCCTTCTATTGTCTCTTAACTTGCCATTCTGACGAAATTCACAATCAAGATTGGTGAACCATTCTTTGACTCCACACATGTGGTTGCTACAACCTGAGTCAAGATACCACATGCCTTCATTCACTACTTCTGTATATGCCATAAGTAACACATCTTCCTCCAGTTCAGCATAGTTGGCATTCTTCTCCCAATTTGGGCATTCATTTTTGAAATGTCCCAATCTGTGACATTTGAAACACTCCACTTTACTCTTATCAAAATCTTGACCACGACCTCTGCCACCTCTTCCTTGATAATACATTCCTCTACCTCTGCCTCTACCACCTTCATATCTCATTTGACTTTCCATTTTTAGCACTTGATCTTCCCTTATGTCCTTCTTCATATTATGCTCATGTACTAGTAATGAGCTCTGCAATTCATCCACATATAAATTATGTATATCCTTGGATTCCTCAGTTGCACATACAACATATGTGAATCTCTCTGCAAGTGTTCTTAAAATTTTCTCAACCACCTTACAATCTGGCATATTTTCACCTAATCCCCTCATATCATTAGCCACAACCATCACACGTGAGAAATAATCAGAGATTGTGTCCTCATTTTTCATCTCAAGCACTTCAAACATCATTCTCAATCTCTGCAATTGAGCAGATTGTATCCTTAGATTTTCTTGATATTTGGCTTTCATCAAATCCCAAACATCCTTAGAACTATCCTTCTTTGCAATTGTCTTTAGGAGATTCTTATCAATTGAGGAAAAGAGATAGTTTCTTACCTTCAAATATTTCAGAGTCATTTCAGCTAACTCATTTCTCTGTGGTCCTGTCAGAATCACATTCCTCTCCGGCCTAGTGATTTCAGTCTCTACAAGTTTCCACCATTTCTTAGAACGCAACAGATTCTCCATCAACATTACCTAGTGTTGATAGTCTCCTTCAAACCTGGGAATCAAAACATCTTTGTCACTCATATCGCGGATTAGATAACCGCTATGATACCACTTGTTTATCTTTGTAAAAAATGCTTTTCAAGAGTTTAAGATACTGAAAAAGATTAATTCATTGAATGAAAAAACAGAGTCTTTAAATAGACTATTACAGAGCAACAAAAAAGAACTAAAAATCTGCAACTTAACGTTATGTCCTACAAACCAGGACTTTCAGACCAAATCAAATGACAAAATCAAATACTTCAAGTGACACGACTTAGTTACCTTATTGACTCATTACTTGACTTCATTAAGAACCTATGCAAATACATTGACTTACCTCTACCTCAATCCCTCTAACAAACTCTCTCATTCACTCTTTACAAACAACATGCATGCTTAAATCAGATTTGGGTAAAACATGGTTTTGAAATTTGGACCGGATCAAGAGTCTGAATGGGTTCAACTTTGAACCGGAAGAGTGTCCGGTCCGGTTTTCAATAATACTCAACTCTAACTAAACCGGCTTAAAACCCGGGTTAAAACAGTAAAAACTCAGAAACAAGTAACTCAATAAAACCATATTAAATCGAGTTCAATTTTTAATAAGCAATATATTCATTAATTTCAAATTTTAATGTTTTTAATAACTTTTATAAGGTATATAATACAATTTAGTGTTTCAATAAATTATTCAATAATAAAATTAAATGATTTTCAATTGTCATATACACCATATAACAACACAACTAAATTTATTATGTTTTTAGTGCCTTTTATTGATTTTAGATTTAAAATTTTGACTTTGAAAAAAAAAATTTAAAATTTTGACATATGTTTTTATTCATTATTATAAAAAACTTATTTTATCTAAATTTTATGATTATGAACTAATTTGTTTCAAACGTGATAAATATAAAATACTAATTGTATATACATATAAAAATTCAATAAAATTATTAAATTTGATAGAATCTGGTCGGACGGTATTGATCCATAACCCAAAAATATTTCTAGTTTATACGGTCTAGTTTTCAAAATAATGGTAAGAAACACTAGTCGCAATAACCTCGCGTCTTGAATATTCTCTTTAGATGATTTGTAGCATAAGTCCTTTAATGAACCCTAAATATAATTGAACATCCTGTTTACATACTTTTTAATCTATTATATGAAGACACGTGTCAATAAATGGACTAACCCCAACCCTCACTCCCACTCGGATCTTCTAAGATCAAACGGCCATAAAAACTCCAACTCTTGAAGTGATCAAACAGACACTTTTATTAATCCTGTGTCGTCTAGCTTTAACAACAAAAAGCTACTGGTTCATCCAATACAAGAAACCACCAACGTGTACACATGGCAAGTGCAACTTGGATTAACCATATCTCATCCAACTGGCTGTCTTTGTATCTGACACATGTCTCCTTATGATTCATGAGAAAGTTCACTGCCAAAATTTCCGACATGTGACTCAAATACGTGATCTCTATTTTAATTTTTCCCATTTTGCTTCTACTTAAAAGTAAAAACTGGTATTGCAACACCATGAGTATAGAGGAGACAACGATTAAGTTTAAATACTCACATTTATGAGCGTTTGCTTATAACTGTATTGTCCGTTACAACGTTAACATTTCTGTTAATACGGGTAAGTAAGATGTTGACATAGAATGCTCGTCAAAATACAGAGACTCACGTGTACACTTACAAAAAACAATGTTGTTTTTTCCAATAAAAATAATAATTAAAACATCGTTTTAAAAAAAAATTTAAAAAAGAAAAAAACTCTTAAAAATACTCATACTCTTTAACTTTTGTCAGTTTAATACATGAACTTGTTTCGTTGGGATATTAATTCTCATAATTTCATTCATTGCTATTTTAAATCCCAAACAATTTAAAATCGTAATTTTCTTTAAATTCTGATAGTCAACTTAACAGTTCTATTATTCATTGTTCATGTGGAACAAAAAAATATCATCAGTAAAAAAGAAATCTTTGTCTCATTCGCGAGCCAAGGTTTGGTTTGGTTTTGAATAACGTCTGGAAAATCCTCCGACTTCCATAGTCGTCTTTTCCAATAAGCTCTCTATATCTATTCCTCCTTTGCTTTCCGCTATTTACTGTTTTATTTGAAGTACCCTAATTTTTTTGTTTTGAGGATTTAGATTCTCAGAACCGATAATAGAGATTCTCATAAACACAATGTACACTCCACAATAGAGCAACAAAGTATCCATCAAAGATATACTCTTATCTCTGTTACCAAACACATCTTCTTCTCACTTTTTCAATGAAGAAGATAATTAAGCTTTGATTTAAAACTTCACTCTTGCTTGTGCCTTTCTCTCTTCTTCTCGATCCTTAACTCACGAACTTCTCTCATGGATCTCCGAGAAACTCTCAATCGCTGGTGAATTTGCGTTTTACCAGTTTTCAAAGGACTATTTCAGTGAATCTCAAACAATGAGAAGATTAAAAAATTGATGGCAATAGTGAGAAGAAGAGATTGGTTCTCCAATTGTTGCCAATTGTTTTGTTTGAGTTAAGAAATAGAATCCAAAGTTCTTTAATTGGAAAGAGCAATGATACAAAATATGTATCAGCTGCAATGGCGAGAACACTAGTTAGATTCACAGAGAAGAAGAAGTAGGCAGCGGAGAGAAGGTTGGTGGAGAAGAGAATTTTTTTTTTTTGCGATGATTTTTTTGTCACAATAACGATAACTAACATAACTGTTAAGTTGACTAACAAAATTTAAAGAAAATTATGATTTTAAATTGTTTGGGACTTAAAATAGCAACATATGAAAGTATAAGAATTAATATGGCAACGAAACAAGTTCATGTATTAAGCTGACAAAAGTTAAAGAGCACGGGTATTGTAAAGATTTTTTCCCAAAAAACGACAATGTTTCTTTAAAAAAATTTTTTTTAACTAAAGTTGCATTTTTTTGTGAAATTGTAAAAGGTGCAAGAAGGGTACTCGGGGTGCGAAAGTCACAATTGGAGTTTTTACCACTAGACTAAGGTGCTCAGCAACTAAACTAATTTATTTGTATAACAAAAACATAAGCACTAATAGTCTTAAAATGATGTCGGAGGAAATGAAATGGCAAAGAGAAAACTATTTTTTTTTATTTGATTAATTTTTTTTTTATCTCAGTTACTCTATTTTATTAATTAAAATCTTATTTTTAAATGATAAAATTCTATAACCTTATTTTATTTACATCCGACATAAAACACACACATATATATAGTGAATAATGTTTGTAAATAAAACACATCAATTAAATAAAACATATTTACAATAAAATAGTATATTGTTTCCAAGTAAAATATGTTAATTTTTTATACATAAAAGCATAAAATAAAATAATATATTACATTATTTATCATATATTTTAATTAAAAATAAAATGGTAATGACTTACGAGATTCTGTTTTGTCTAAATAAAAAATATTAGCGTAGACCAAAGACATTTTACTTATATCAATTATCAACTATTTGTATTTGAAAATAGCCAAATAGGTGTAATTTTGAAGATTCAAATTATGATATATACAACAAAATTAACTAGTTTTTATACCAATGCATGCTTTTGCATTTTCGATAATGCAATTATCCAAATAAAATGAAACGCGTAAGTTAGTTGGCTAATTTGGAAGAGAATTGTTTACATAAGTAACATCATAATAACATTGCCTATAATAAAACTTCCATTTCCAAAATGAAGAAAGAGATATTCTGTCTATGACACATGATCTCTAGTGCATAATTCCGGCGTGATGCCATAAAATACTAATTTGCTTTTGAAATCCATTTGCTTGATATTTTGCATTCGGTTGAAACCACTTATAGAACTGCATTAGCTATAAAGAATATTAGGTAGTAACTCACACATTATGTGGAAAAAGAATTCAGTTTTACATAAAATTTTGTAAATTTTAATTAAGTTACGTTTTAAAATGTTTATTTTGATATATTAAGTGTTTTAATTTTTACGTACTCAATTGTTTAATTTTTTTTTATTTCTTTGTCCCACAGAAAGATGCGTGGGTTAAATAAATTATGAAATGATTTAGTAAAAGATGTAACATATATTTAATATAAGAATATAACAATTTTTCAAATGAAATTTTATATAATTTTATAATTATATAATATATGTGTCGTATTTCATCAGATTTGTGTTTTTATAATTAAGTGTTGTATTTTTATATTGTATTGTTGATATATGTATAGTTTTATAGTTATATATTTAACTAATAACAAATAGTCAGTCAAATAATAAAATATATATTTTATTTTTTATATATGTTTATATTGCATATGATTTATTTAATAGTATTGATTATTTATAAGATTTTAAGTTTATTACTATTGTTTTTTTTTTTTGAATAATTATAGATTCTAAAATAAAAACAAATATATTTTATATTTATTGAACCTAATAAAATAAGGAAAGTATAAGAACATATTCATAAATTTTATTATTAATTCATAATTTTAATTTGTTAAAATAATAATAAATTTTAATTAATACGGCATATTTAACCTGTTATACGACATATATTAAATTATATTTTTCAACCCGTGACAACAATGATCTTAAAGACATTATTTTTAACCAGTACTAAAATTTTAAGTTATACGGCATATTTAATCTGTCATATGACATATATATTCAAATATATTTGCTTTCGACCTGTGACAACAATGATCTTAAATGCACTAATTTTTAACCGTAATAAATTTTAATTTATATGGCATACTTAACCCGTCATATGACATATATATTAAAATATATATGTTTTGTACCGATGAAAACAAAGATCTTAAATGCAATAATTTTTAATCGTGATAAAATTTAAGTTATATGGCATATTTAACCCGTCATACGACATATATATTAACATATATTTGTTTTCAATCCGTGATAACAATGATCTTAAAGACACTATTTTTAACCGGTACTAAATTTTAAGTTATACGACATACTTAATATGTCATACGACATATATATTAAAATATATTTGTTTTTGACCCGTGAAAAAAGTGATCTTAAAGGCACTAATTTTTAACTGTAATAAATTTTAATTTATATGGCATACTTAACCCGTCATATGACATATATATTAAAAATATATATGTGTTCTATCCGTGAAAACAATAATCTTAAATGAAATAATTTTTAAGCGCAATAAAATTTAATTTATATGGCATATTTAACCCGTCATACGACATATATATTAACATTATTTTTTCAACCCGTGACAACAATAATCTTAAAGGCACTAATTTTTAACTATAATAAATTTTATTTTACACTTCATATTTAACCCGTTATAAAGACACTAATTTTTAACCGTAATATTCTATTTATTTTATTGTAATAAATTTTTATTTATATGACATATTTAACCTGTCATACGATTATATTTACTAAAATTTATTTGCATTCGACACGTGCCAACAATGATCCAATAATATAATATTTTAACTATTTTTGGCAAACCCGTTCTAAAAATATTTTAATTTCTAAACCATTTATAAAAATGTAATTTTACCAAGAATAAGATATTACCAACGATGAGTTAGCCCAGTTGGTTTAAGCGCAGTCGTTGGTGATGTTGTGCTCCTTGGAGAGGTCTGCTCTCCAAAGGAGAGTTAAATAACATGGTTTGAGCCTCGCCCTGGGGAGATGTACGGGCTTCGGCCCAGAACTCCCTGGTCATCAAAAAAAAAAAAAAGAATAAGATATTTTTACCTAATATGTAGGCCAATTCCATTTTTACATTTGAAATTACAGAGATTTATTTTTATTTTAATTCAAAATAAAGATAACTTCAGATAGATTTCGGTTATTATTGACGATCTACAAATTTTAGGGGATCTACAAATTTTAGGGAATCAATGAGATTCATACCAAAATATACATAACATTTGAGTACACAAATTTATTATTAAATGGAATGTAAATTATTATATTGTGCTTATTTAATAATTTGTTACCTTAAATTGAGCTTAGCTCCTATTTTCTTTCATACAAAAAATATCATATATTATTTTAAAATTATTATCGACAATATATATCTAGTAGATATACCGAATTTTTAAATTTAAAAATCTAAGATATATACAAATAGAAACTATAACATATTTTGATATTTTAGTGTCTCGAAAATAGGTAACTACTTTTTTATCTATTTAAATATATCTAAATTTAGTTTCTATCTCAAAAAATATATTTTTTCTATATATATTTCGGCTAATTGAGGGAATTACATTTAGCAAATCTTTCAATCATATATTTACTTTATAGTCTGATGTCTGTTTTGATTTTATTTGATATTCATTTGTTGTAATTGTCAATATAATAGCTAATTACAACAACTAAAATATCTAATAATTTTTCGCAGAAATTTTATAGTATTATGTAACTTTCTTTTTCTTCATATTAATTCCTTAGGTTCTATATGAATTCTAAAAATATATGGTATATATATAATGTTTTATAAATGATTGTTATACAAATAAAATAATTAATTTGAGGATTATGTTGTAATAAAATTAATAAAAAAATCAAAAACACTTAAATTATATGAAAATAACCGATTATAAATCACTTAATATTCATCATCAAAATATTATAAGTAAATGAAAACAGGAAATAAAATTAAGAAACATTGTATCCAACTAAAAACCAAAAAATAATAATAACTAAAAGTAAACATAAAATTATTAATTCATGAATGGAAATTTTATCTTGTCGAAATGAAGCTTTGGGGTATTAACATATTCCATAGAACATTCGATTTTTCACTTTTTTCTTCTTGATTAACCTGATATTTTTTTATCACTTTGTAATGCGTTTATGTTTTCTTCCTCACTCTTTTAACATATATTTTTCTTATGTTTTTCAATTATGATGCATTTTTCCTTCTCATTCAATGGTGCATCCATCATCTAAATTAATAAAAAAAAGTTTACAAATTATATAAAAATATGAATAGCAAAATTCTTTTTAACAAATATTAATAAACCAAATACATAAATCAAATGTAATACTCAAAATTAAAAATAAAAACATTTATGAAATTCACCTTGGATTCTTCGATCATGATACATTTTTTCTTCTCATTCGATTGTGCATCCACTATCTACATCGAATAAAGATGTATAAAAATCATATATAAATATTAATAACAAAATTGTAGATGAACAAATATCAATAAACTGAATAGATAAATGAAACGTAATACTCAACATTTTAAAAAAACAAAAATATTTTTGAAATTCACCTTGGATTCGTTGATTATGATGTTTTTTTCTTTGTTAGTTGATGTTGAATACATTGTCTATAGAAAAAGAGAAAAACATGAGTTAATATGGGGTATACCTATAATCAAAAAGAAAAATTAGAATTAAAATAAGAAAAACCGACTTGAACTCAATATCACATTGCACATTTATAAGAACACTTACGAAAAATGTAGCAAAAATTAAAAAGAGAATCGAATATAATATGTTCAACTCATATGAAGATACCGAAGAGTATCTCTATATATATATATATATATTAAAATGTGTAATTGTCGATTAGGATTTATATTTTTTTTTTTGTTAAGAAATGGGAATATTTTGTATATATCTATAATAATCCTTAAACTAATTTGATCATTTATTCGGTAAATCAAAACTAAGGTAAAAATAATATCTACAATATTATAGGACATTTATGAAAATTTAAAAATCAAATGCGTTAATTTATGAAAATTGTTTTCTTCAAATATACATTTTTGCGAATCGAACCGAAGACCAAAAACTTTAATTAAAAAAAACCGAGTCGAATTACATGGATTATTAAGGTCCGCGCGATTTATAGCCGGGTCAAGCAAAAAAAAATTTCTTAAAACAGATGTTCTCGAGAATCAAACTCATGACCAGGAAGCCAAATTGAAAATTTTGGTCGATTTTAACCCTTCGATTTTTTTTGTTCTTCTAATTTTTTTAACCCAATGGCATTCCTTGTAAATATGTGATTGATTGTCTTCCTCCAAATGTCTACTTCTTCTTTAATAGTAAAGATATTGAAACTGTATACTCTAAATTAATATATATATATATATATATATATATATATATATAACTAATAAAACAAAAAATGATTATATGAAAAACTGCATCAATCTATTGAAATATTTTTTAATTATTGAGTATTAAATATTAGAAACATAATGAATGTTTTATATCATAAATAAATTATTGAAAAATAGATAAAAAAATAAATGACTAAAAACTAGTACTTTATAAACTAATATATATATATATATATATATATGTATATATATATATACTAGAAAATGCTCTTCTTGTGCTATTCATCATATCCGTCAATGAGAGCGTGACCATTTTCGCCACATATTGTTGTCTTCTCAACACCAAAATCTCGTAGTTGAGCTTTCAAATTCTTGCCGTCTATGACAGAAGGATGACCAAATAATACTTTTTGGTATTGCTAAACAAAGTGGTGCTCTTACGGTATGGATGATCATCATGGGAGGAAGCATCTATGATAGTTAGACGACGAAGTTAAAGTCCATTCTTCAACTGAAGCACGTTTTTGTTGTTTAACGATATGAATAAGATAATTTTATGCGTTGTCCAACCGGTTAACATACCATGTGGTAAGAAATCGCTCATGGTCCACATTAGCATAACCCGCATGTTAAAGTTCTTTTTCCAAGATACATCATATAGTTCCACACCGGTCTCCTACAAATGCTGCAACTCATGAACCAAAGGCTGCAAAAAAAAATCAAGCAATTTCTTAGGATGTTATAGTCCGAGAACTAAAATAGAGAGGAAAAAGAACTCTCTCTTTATGCATAAAGACGGTCGTATATTGTAAGGTGTTACAATCACTGGCCACAAATATCGCTTCCCATGTTTTCCCAAAGGTTTAAAACCATCATTGCATAAACCAAGATAAACGTTTCTCCGCTCATACACAAAACTAGGATTAGTGGTTCTTCTATCGACAGTTGGTGACATATACTCATGAAACGCATCATTTACCATTTTAATCATACAATGTCGAACATCTACTCCTGGTTCTTTTAATTCGTACTAGTACTAGTACCATATCGAACCATATGATATGTTTCCCAGGAGAATACCAAATCTTGTAACCCGGCATAAACCCTCAGCTATACAAGTATTTCCGTACTACACCTACTAACGTAAATCTACTATTACGAAAATTTGAACATGAAAAATACATCTTACCGGTTTCAATAGTTCTTCTTGGTTGGATGCGGATGACATGAATTGCCTAAACCTTCCACATACTCATCTGTAAGTAATCTCGATGTTGGATTTTGGTACATTTATCCATCCATGAACGAAAATAATCATTATTTGAAGAATACGTTTGTAATAATAAGTTTTTGTGTATGCAAGAGTTTCAAGTGAGTGAGGGGTTGGAGGTATTGATAGGTGAAACTTCAAGAACTTTCGATGGAATTTTGATGGATTTACGACAAATATGTATCCATTAAATAACGACTATAAAAGATAATATTAATATCTTGAAATTCGTTGGAAATTTTTTTTCCATCTGGATGATTATTTCCAGCGGGATAATTCCATCAGAAATACTATCGTTTTTAACACAATTTTCTTGTAGTACATATAACTTTTCTTATGGCACTGATATTCTTCAGTTCTATCGCACACTCCATAAGCTTATAGCAGAACCTTTGTCTTACTCATCTTGCTCCAATCTAAATATATGTCAAAGACATTATTCGGCTATTGCCCTTAATTTCTTCAGAGTCATTTTCTATAACACCCTTTTTCAAACAATGTAAATCCCTTATACCCTTTATTTTTGTAATTGATTAAAGCCTTAATCCTCAAACCAAACCCTACACCCCCTACAAAACTAAACCCTAAATTTAGATTAGTGGATCCAAATCCAAATATTTAACTTCTACACCCTTAAAATTCAAATTTACATGTTAAAACGATTTCTACATCATATTTTGAACATTTAATCGAAAAAATTAAAAAAAATTAAGAGTTTTAAATATTTTTATAAAATTGGCTAATTTAAATTAAAAATATTGGCTTTTACAGTTTTCAAAAATATATTTTTTACTAACATATATAATTAAAAAGGAAAAAAAGATAATCATTTGCTTGTCTTCTAGAGATTGGCTTCCCACATATGATACAATAGAGGAGTTAAGTATCCTTAATATTCTCTTGGTATGTAATATGATACTTTATTTTCTAAGAGCATCTCCAAAAAGAAATCTCAAATTAAAGTTTTGAAAGTTAGTATTTTGCAAGATAATCCTTATAATTTTAACTATTTATAACTAAAGTTTTAATACTTTTATAAGTAGCTAAAATATACATTATATATATATATATATATATATATAACAAGCAATATTATTTAACAAAACATTACATTATATTATAAAATTACATCAAACATTAAAAGCACATAAAAACTAAATTATAAAATACAATAAAAATAAAATTTATTGATAGAAGCTATTTTCGAAGTGCTCCCATATATGATCAACCAATGCATCCCGAAGTGATAAATGAGCCGATTTATTTTTAATGTAATATTTTATATGTGTAATATTTATGTGTTTTATATTTTTGTTTGTGTAATATTTTATGTGTTTTGTAATTTGTTTGTGTTGCTTTATTTTTGTAGTATATTTGCTTCATGTAATGTTCTTATTTTATAAAATAAGTTGAACTTTTATGTAATATAGTTTTTATATTATTAATTTTTTTTGTTTTAAGAAGTTTTTAGGTTACAATTGATTTATATAAAATTTTAAGGACTAAAGTGATAAAAAATTTTAATAGAATTATTTATAAATATTTTATAAGTTTACGAGTTATAATGTAGTTTAGAAAGTGGAACCTCAAATTTGAGGTTGCTTTTGGAGATGCAAAAATCTCAAATTTGAGGATTTGAAAACCTTTATGAAAATGCTCTAATGAATATTATTGTGACAAAATTTTTTTGTGCAAATAATACTATAAATAAAATAGGTGTCTTGTTTTAGTTAAATCATTAAATAACTATTTTTGAGGCTTAAGACGTATAAGGTCCGCTTTTACAGAAGTTAGCGAAAGAGGTGACCATGTGTCAAAATAGTGACTTTATAACCATTACCGTTAGACCGTCACGCGTAGAAAGACTTGTTTCTTGGCTTCCACCTATGTATGATTAGGTCAAGATCAATACCGATGGTGCATCAAGAGAAAATCCAGGCCCAGCGGCTGCAAGTGGAGTAATTAGAAATCATGATGGGAACTTGTGTGGGTTTCGCTTTGGATATTGGTNGGGGGGGGGGGGGGGGGGGGGGGGGGGTTATTACAGACTGTTTATTGCTTGGACTCGTGGGTTTCGAAAGATCGAGGTGGAGGTGGACTCGGAGTTGGTTGTGGGGTTTCTACAGGATGGAGTTGAGAACTACCATCCACTCGCTTTCCTAGTACGTTTTGTCATGGCTTTCTGAGAAAGAAATGGAAAGTCCGGATCACGCATGCTTATTGGGAAGGTAACAGTTTAGCTGATGCTCTTGCTAATCATGCCTATTCTTTAAATGTCTGGATACATATCTACGATCTTGTTCCGGATGATTTTGTCTCGTAGTTAGCTAATGATTCTCGGGGAGTTATACAAATGATTGTTTAATTTTTTCTTTGTTTTTGTTCTTTCTAATAAATTATGGGGATAATTTTCCCCTGTTAGCTATGTAAAATAGGAATTTCAAATCTATATCATCTTGATTAAAAAAGAATACCTAAGAATCTTTACTAAAACAACTTAACAAATAATCGTTAGATTCAGTTTCCTTGTTTCAAATGTAACCTTTATTATATAAAATAACATAACTATAGTTAACAGTAAATTTCATGAAACGATATCTAAAAATACAAATAATTGATGAATGAATATAAACGATGAGAGTCTAGTCTTATATACATTAGAAATAGAGTACTAAGGTTAGGACCACTAACTGCACTTCAAATCAATCTTAATAAAACAATCAATAATTTGATCAAAAGAGTTGACAACATGTATAGGGAAGATTCCACAACGTCCACTTCAAATTTCACTGGCTATCCCGATTTCTTTTCAACAACTTACAATAGTTTAAAAAGTTTGTTTATCCAAATAGTCCATAGTTAACCTAATATATATCATACGGATAACATCATGTACAACATGCTAATTTATCTATTTAGCACGACGGAAAATAAAAAGATAGAGATATTTCTAAAATAACATTTAATCTAATTAAATTCCGCAAAATACATAAATATAAATGAAAATGAAAATGTTTTCCATACGAACTTCACTACTTATAAACAGTCTCATTACAAAAAAACACCGGATTTCTGACGGGCATATCCGTCAGAAACTCGTCAGGAATGGAACTAATTGATGGGAATCTGACAGATAAAATCCGTCAGTTCTAAATGGTCAGTAATCCAAATCTGTCAATAAACCCGTCAGAAATTTTTGACGGTTTTATTGACGGGTGATTACCGGCGGATTTATTGACAGATCAGTATTGACGAAATTATTGACGGATTATTACTGACGGAAATATTGACGGACTTTTCCATCAATTTATATCCGTCAATAAATTCGTCAGTAATAATCCGTTGATAAATCCGTCATAAATTTCTGACGGATTTATTGACGGATTATTACTGGCGGATTTATTGACGGAATTTTTGAAAACAGTTTTTAATTAAATTTTAATTTGGAATAATTTATTTTAATTAATTTGAAATTAAATTTTAAAATATAAATAAAATTAAAATATAAAATATTAATAAAATTAAAATATAAAATATTCATAAAATTCAAAATGCATAATGCATAATATTAAAAAAATTCTAAAATAGAAAAAAACGTTTTCAAGAAACGAAACCGCCACCACCGCCGCTACCGCCACCGCCGTATTGTCGCGCCATTTATCGCATAAACTCGTCCATCTTCTGTTGCATCTCATATTGCTCTTCCCTTAGACGTCTCACTTCCGCGTCACACACATTTTGGGTCGCCTTCATCTCGGTCATTTGTTGCTTGACGACCGCCAACTCCCCGTTCTTCCTCCGCAACTCCTCATCCCTACTAGAATCCATGTGATGCCAGGATCCCGATCCAGGAAAGCAGTAGTCCGCCATGTTCCTGAACCCGTAGTAGCGGCCCTTCGATTTCTTCGTCTCCTGCAACAAAAAACATTGTATTAGTATATAAAATATAAAGTAGTATGTAATTTAATTTTACTTTTACTTACCTCATAGAGAACTTTATACTGCGTATCCAAGGAGATATTGCCGTCGGGTGTCATCTGAGTAGTCCCGCGAATATCCTGGAAACGTTTTTTAGCACCTTCGACCAACTCCCGAGCAATCTGATCTTGAATCTGTAAGTCTTCTTGTTGGTGTGGAGATCCTCTACAATCTCTAGCGGCGACAGATCATGGCCAGTCTTCCGTTTCTGTTCAATATTTAAAACAAGTAAACCGTTAAAATTTAAAGTTGTAAGAAATTTTAAAAATAGTATTCATACATACCATATCTTCCCCTCGGGTGAAACCACTCCTCGCACCAGAGTTCGTCGTAGCGATCCCTTTCCCCTCACGTTCGCTTATTCGGTTGCCCCGGTTTTTGACGGATAACCCTTGCGTAGCTGGCTCACCCCAGTAGGTTATGTAGCCCTGTAGGAGTCCAGCAGGCATCTGCGAATGTTGCTTGCCTTCCTTCAACCAACATTCCTTCCAGGAGTAGATATGAGAGCTGAAGACTCTGCCTGCCTTACTCTTGAATTCCTTCTTCACTATTGACATCATTGCAAAGTTCCAGTTGTATTCAAACTACAAAATGCACAAATTTAAAGTTAGAAAATTCTATAATTTGAATTAAAAAGTCCCAAAAAGAAGCATAGAAAATTAGATTCTTACCGCGAAGCAGTAAAACCAATGTGCGCGATCTTTGGGAGGCATATCCTTGTACCTCGGGTAAGGATGGCGTAGAAGGTTGTGCATCAGTCTCGTGATACACTTCGTGATCCCGTTGTCTGAGGCGGGAAACCACATCGTACCTTTCATACACGACGGATCTAGAAAAGGCAACCGGTCCCGTCCCGGTTGGAGCAGTAACTGCTCGATCGGCATCCGCTCTTGATGCTGCGGATCCGCATCCTGAGATGCTGATCGGGCTGCTCGGGTGGTGGGTCACGAGGTTGCGGCGGGGGTGTAACGAAACCTAACTGTATCGAGGACGGTGTGGTCGGGACTCCAGAGGACGATCCTGACTCCCGGGTATCGCGAAAAGTCTCGTTCTCATACCGAAAATAACCGTAATTACTAGAATTACGGTCATTCAAATTTGTTATTAGTTTAATAA
>OVBE01002141.1:0-32095 GCA_900406425.1 Iberis pinnata | reverse complement strand
TTTTTCATGTTTTGATGTAGTGTAGTATATTATACACCTCTAGATAAGGATAAGAGGCTAAGATTACAAAAAAGATGATGGAGAATGGCAAAATTGGCATTCCATTTGACTAAAACAAAATAAAGTTTTGTTTCTCTTTTGTCTATATAAATATAATAAGTAGATTCTTATACTATTAATTACTACTAATTAGGCGGATCAAAGAAGAAAAACTTTAGTCAATTTATAATTAACTGTGCCAAACACCCATGACTTTTAAGGATTGTTTTTAATTTATAATTGACGAAATTCCATGTCCATATGAAGACGAAGAGATACAGCCATATGCTAAATTTTAAGAAATGTGTCTTGTTGGCAACATTTTTCATTTACTACTTAAATAAAAAGATTCCGGCTAAAAAATATCATAACACAAAAAATCAAATGATCTATTAGTTGTGTCATTGTTGTTGTCTTGTTACCAGATCAGATATCGAGTCGTACTACTCATATAGCGAGTGCATTTTCTCTTATTTATAGAATTTGAATTATTAGACCGACCTGTTGTGACCGAGACATTAATGTGACAAAAAAATCACAACTCTAATGGCTCGAAGCCTTTCTACAAGAAAAAAATGTGAGTGATGACTAGGGTTGGGCTCGGATATTCGATATGGTTGTGTGTTAAAACCATCGGGTTCTAGTTTTTTAGTTCATAAATTTTAATACCCAATTGATCTTTTTCAAATTTTTGGTTAGGTTCCGGTTCCAATTAAGTTTTTATCGGTTCTGAATCGGTTCTATGTTTTAAGAACCATAAATTATCCAATTTTTTTGGTTCTTAATCGGTTTTTGGTATGTCAGACCTGAATTTTTAAAAAGTACCTGATAAAACAAAAAAGTACTTGATAACTGAATAGAAGAAAAGACCTGATAATAGCATTTGCTAAGTGACTAAATCTAACCTGAAATATAAATGTATATATATGTTCGGGTATTCGGTTCTATCCATCGGTTCTCGATTCGGTTTCGGTTCCTATCCAATACTTATGGTTCTTCATTCTAGGAACCATTGGATAATTTGAGTGGAATTAGAACCGATCCAGAATCGTTTGTTTTTTTTTGTTTTTCGGTTCCGATTTTTGTGTCTAACCCTAATAATGATAAAGCTCAGTAAAAACCAATCCATTTTAGTCTAGTATAGTGATCTTAAAGTTTAATCTTACCACTAAAATTGATTAGGTTTAATCATTTTAGAGAAAAGTTTAAAGTTGTAATGTTGACAACAAATAACTAATTATAAATGGACTCGTGTTGATTGCTGATAAGTTCTCTTCTTACCAAATTCTAACAACCATTAAAAACATGACATAGATTGAAAAATGTTAATAATACATAATGGTCCGATTTCACATTTGTGATCTTTACATAAAGCCCATACTGTTCCAAAACGGGCTCTAAAATTCGACCCATTACAAATTATATAAAAAGAGACTACAAAATTTGGTAGGAGTAAAAATACATTTTGTTACCCATAATCAACAAATTATATTTGTTCTTATTTCTAACATTTCTACTAAGAATTTAAAGACATAGAAAAGTTAGCGATTGGGTTTTCCAAAAAAGTGTTCAATCTGTAAACACCCTTGAGAAGATGAACCACTTGTTGTTTTATTACCAATCTTGAATCTCTTACCACTTCCTGAGCTTGCATTACCCTTCTATGCAAATTAAAGAACAACCATATTATACAATGTTCCAAAATAAACTCAAGAAGTGTTGTTGAGAACTCACAGAAGAAAATTGAGGTTTAGATCTCAATACTTTGATTCTTCCACCTTTACCATCAGGTCCTATAGCTATCAAATCATCTTTGTCTGAAACAGAACCTCCTATTGATGAAGTTGTTTCGTTTCTCTCTCCTTGTTTGCTCCATCTTCTAAAGTTTTGATTTGATAACAAAATGTCTCCACCACCTGCATTTAGTTTTGAACATTCTTTAAATCTTACTACACTCAAAAACCTGTAATGATAACAAAAGTACCATTGTTGTGAGGTGAGATTGATGATGTTGAGTCTTCTTTTCTGATGTTGAATGTTATATCTTTCTTGATCATGTGATTACCATCATCATTCTTGTGGTCTTTCATGTTAGAATCTGAATGTTTGATGTCAGAAATGGTGGTTTCTTGAACATCATCATCTACTTCGATAACCGAATCTGGTTTGCTTGATCCATGATTGGTGAAGTCATCATTCTTCTCTAACTTATCAAGTGATGTATAGGTTTTGAAAGATACTAAGTTCTCTTTCACAGGCTCTGAAACTTCTCTGTTACTACAATTCTTTGATACTTTAATCTCTCTAAGAGCTTTGTTTTCTCTTTCTTCAGTTATCATCTCAAGTTCTCTCACTCGTTTCTGCATATTGGAAAAAAGGAAAATATGAGCTGGTTAAAAGAAACAACTAAGATCAAGAACAAGAACAGAGAAAACACATACCTTTAGTTTATCTATCTTTTCGAAAGCTTTTTCAAGTTTCTCTGAAGATCTAGCTTCACCTCTACCTAGCTGATTACACTTTGCTAGCAACTCCTTATAACTCCTATCAGAGGATGCAAGATTGTTTTGTATTAGAGACTTCAACAAAAAGACCTAAGACCCAAGAATGTTCCAAACCTGTTTCGGATAACTAAGGATTTGACTAGTGTGTCAATTGTATCTTTTGTTTTAGCATTATTACCCAACAAGGCTAACTTTAGAACATCATCTTCCTCCAAGCTTAAGTCAGCAACTCTGGATGCAAAACAAATATTAGACTCAGAAAGATTATACCTAAAGATTGATAAGACTTTAAAAGAGCAATATCAAAGATGTATCCTACAGTTTAAGTGCTGCGAGTTCTTTCGCAAGAGCCATAGTTCTGTCTTGTAGCTTAGTACATTGAGATGTAAGCTGAACACATTCCTGTAACAAACAAAAATAAGAATCTCTCAATTCATAACAATAGAATCTGAATCCAAGAATGTCTATTATCAATTAAACCTCAGATTTTAGTTTCAGCAAGTGTTGAGTTGTTAATATTTCTTGTAAAGCCTCCCATCTTTTCACTTTATCCTCTTTCAATTGTTCTTTGCATTGATTCAACTAAGAAAGAAAAAGCCAACACAAGATTATCACATAACCTTATGCAAAGGATTCTAATCAATGAAGAAATTACCTTTTCAGAGATTTCAACATTCTCGTTTTTCTTACTCTCAAGAGCTGAAGAGAGATTATGTATCTTCCCTTCAAGCCTCTTCACTTCTCCTCTCAACAACACTGGATCTTCTTCGATTTCAACAACTTTCTGTGATGTATTCAAATCTATTTGATTCCCAGAAGATTGAAAGTAAAGTCTACAAGGATCCTTTAAATGACACTTTTGTTTGCAAATTGGACAATTTCGCTTATTCGTACTCGGGCAGTACTCAAACCATTGCTGCAAACTAGGGTTTCGCAAAAATTCGATTAGCAAATTCAATTAAATCTATAATCAGAGCATAACAAATAAAAGCTTCAGAAGAATTTTCGATTGTGTAGATCTAACCATAGTTCGTGAAAGACATGGCCACATGCGGAGATCGATTGAAGATTCTCAATCACCGGTTTAAGATCTTCATAGCAAATGGAACAAATCGCATTACTCGCCGCGTTTTCGCCGGCCATGTTTCCGGCAATTAGCAATTAGTCAGCTTTGATAACAATACTTTGAATTTTTGTATGAAGAACTTCAATCACCAATTTTGATTTTTGATTTTCTCGAGAAAATCAAAAGGAAAATGTAAAACAAAACATGGCGCGAGAGAACAATCGAAGTTTGAGTAAGCGCGAAAAACCAGTGAAAGCGATTTCGAGCAGAAACTAAAAAGCTATTTTATGACACGTGTATGTCACGTGAAAGTCAGATGATAACCCAAGTGGCTTGTATAAGCCCAAATGTTTTTTTTAAGAGGCAGCCCATTAAGCCCAAGTAGCTATAAATTTATTTTTTTCCATAAAGTGTTGTATAGATCATGGGTTGTGGAACAATCAAGGTGACTATTGACTATCTAAACAACGAGAAATTAATAAATAATAGGACTAGTAATTAGAAGAAAAAAAGTTGTTTAGTGGTTGTTGTTTTTAATAATTTTTTTTATCTAAGTCATAATTTTAGTTTGATTATTTATTAAAGTCTGGGTGGTGTAGTTGGTTATCACGCTAGTCTCACACACTAGAGGTCCCCGGTTCGAACCCGGGCTCAGACATAATTTTTACTTCTAAAGAACATTATATATTTTATTTTTTTGTTGCCAAAGCATATTTGATTAAACAAAATTTTTGGCACTGTTTAGCAGATTTTGGATCAAAATTTATTAAAAAACTAATTGTCTATGATATTTTTATTGTATTGAAAATTATCATATTTAAATTGCTTCTTGTAGTTTCTAATTTCGGGACATTTCATTTTCGCCTGGCTATATCTTGTTCGTTTGCGGTTGTTTAAATCCATTAGATGAAATAAAAAAGCTAATTATTTGCAAATTATCACATTTGATTAGAATTAATGAATACCTTTAGATTATTTTAGTATATGTAAATAAGTTTGAATTTGTATTTATTTTAAAAATGTTATAAACTATTTTCAACATCACTAAAATTATAAGTTACACAAGACACAATGTTTAAGAAAATGTTGACTTTTCTTGGATGTAGTAATATAAAAAAAAAGCGAGGGTCCACGCGCTTTGGGTTGATAAGTGTGGCTCGTGCAGCCCACTTGTAGGAAGTTTAAACTTCACGTGGCTCATGCACCCCTGACTGGGTCAGGCTAATCTCAACCGTTGGATTATTGACTTAGTTTTCAACCGTACAAGTGGCTCTCTTAAAAGGAATCAACATCAAAGGAGGTGTTGTTGGACAGCTATTCCGGTTCCACATCATGTTTTGTTTAAATTTAGTGAAACTTTAATTCATTAACCACAAATGATAACTTATGATTAAGATTTATTTTAAAAAACTTTCAAACAATACACCACATTTTATATTATTCTAAAGTTATTTTACAAGTGCTTAATTTGGTTTTATTCTTAAAAAGGTAATGAATGATATGATACAATAGTGTATAAAATGTCTTGAGTATGTTCCTACTAAGTGACAATCACTATCTTTTATATACATTGATGCAATATCTTAGAGAAAGGAAATGAAATGGAATAGTTTCAAATTCGTTGTCTTATGTGTTGGTTTAAAAGGTAACAAAGTTAAATAATTGAACTTGTTTTTTAAGACTCATACGTTTCTCTCATTCTTTTATTTTTTCTGTATTCAAATTAAATGAAACAAATGTCTTTTTATAGATTTTTTTTTACGAATTTTGGTATAATTTTTATTTTTTTAAAAAAATATATTTTATCATATAAATTGATTTTGAATGTATAGTATAAAAAAATCTATAAAATCTCTCAAACCAATAAGAACATAACATTTAACCACTTATCTCTAACATTTTCTCTTTTTAATATTATTGAACTACATGGCAGAGAGAAAGAGACAAAAATCTCGATTCGACTAGTTAAATGTCACCTCATTTTCAACGGTTAAAAATGAGTTTTAACACCCTCAGAGCCGGTCTTGAGTCCAAGCAGAGCAAGCATGCGCTTGCGACCCATTTTTAGTTTAAAAATTTTAGTTAACAAAACAGCCCATTTTTTGAAAATTTGTACAATTTTAGCCTATTTTTCCATTGTAGATTGCGGCCTTTAGAAAATTTTAAAATCTCAGGACCGGACCTGAACACCCTTATCGTGGATGGTCTAATGGACTTCCGATATAAATTAGATTTTATCTTTGGAGCTATTATGAATACAATTTTTATAAAAAAATCAAAGTAAAATAAATATAATTATTTACAATAATATGCGTATCGATAGATAAAGCACTAGGACTAAAGTATGGTTGGCCACTATTATGATAAAACAAAGCCAAAAAAGTGCGTGTGATAGACGCGTGGTAGAGTGTGAAGTTGACAAAAGAAGATTTTTATTCAAAGCCTTTGACAATTTTAACAAAAGTCAACTAAATACCACTTCTGGTTTTTAGACTTTTTACTATCCACCATTATTTGATAGAGACAAGATAAGCATCGAGACAAGATATCCCTCTTCAAATTATATACTTTTATCTTTATCTAGATTTGTATAAATAAATACCATAAAAAAAAGACAATTAACATCTTTATTCTATATATACTTTTAATTGTCTCTATATATAAAGCAAAATAGCTTATTGTATTTTTTTTTGTTTGTTATACCATATTTTAAATAATGGATTTTAGAGGATTCTGAGTTTATGTTAGAATCCAAAGACGCTTTATGGTTATTATAAGTGTAGAACAACTCTTATTATTTTGTAAAATTCAAACATGATATTAAATTATAATTACCAGTGTACCATCATCCGTACATAACTGTATTATTTTTTTAGGTGGAAATTTTAAAAAATACCAAAAAATTATGTCTATTCTCAAAAGACCATACACTCTAAAAAATAATAAAAATATCACAAATATTAAATAGATTTAGAATTTCAAATTTAAATTATAAATTCTAAAAACCAAACTCTACCCCTTTAAAACTAAATTATAAATTCTATTTAGTGAATCAAAACCCAAAATTTAAAATTTTTTACCTTTAAAATTCACTTTTGATTTTTTGTGGTATATTTAAAAAAAAAACAATTTAATGGTAGTTTTGGAATATTAGGAAGTGTGTGGTATTTTTAGAATGTGAAAATCTATTGATGGTATTTAAAAGAATTCCCTTTTCTATTTATGCAAAAACAATGTATTTATGTTCTACTTAGAAAGTTTTTTTATTTCCATAAATTATATATAGAAATTTATTAAATAATAAGTTAATAAAAGTGAGATATATAAAATGGTTCAAAGTAGACAAAATGGTACAAATGTTGAATAATTACATTTGTCAAACTAAGTGAACAAAACCAAATTTGTATTATAGATATTTTATAAAAATTCCTCCTCCAATTTTCAATTCTTTTAAAATGTTGTCCTCCTCTCACTCTTTATAAATCATATCTCTCTCTCTACCCTTCAAAAGTCAACGCTCTCTTTTATCTTCTCTCTTCAAAAAGATTCTCATTAGCTTTTGTCTTCTTTGAGAAGCCAAAAAATCAATGGCCGACGATTGGGATCTTCACGCCGTAGTTAGAAGCTGTTCAGCCGCTAGCTCCTCCGCAACTTCCACAACCACCTTCTTCTCCGGTGATGTTTCATCTCATACAAAACCGATTTTCACAATCAATAGACAAAGTCAAGGTGTCTTCTTTGGACAGAACCAAGATCTCTACACACCGTTTATACAAGATTCGAATGTTTCTTCGTTTTCTTGTCTGAATTACACAGAAGAATCAAGACAAAGACAGAACCAGAAACGTCCTCTGTCTTTCTCTGCTTCTTCTAGTAGTGTTACTAGCAAACCAACAAGCTCTAATACCTCTAGATCTAAAAGAAGGTTTGGTTTCTCACTAATCCCATAAAGTTATATTCTTTTTTGTCAAAATTATGAATATTTTTAAGCCCAAAATTGCAAAATTTTCGAAATTTTGATTGTATCTAGATGGCTAAAAAAGGTCTATTTTTAATGATTCAGAAAGTTACAACATAAGAAAGTGTGCCATGTAGCAGCAGAAGCTTTAAACTCTGATGTTTGGGCATGGCGAAAGTACGGACAAAAACCCATTAAAGGTTCACCATATCCAAGGTAATACTATTACTTAAATCCTTTTCTGACAAAACTAAAAAAATTATTCAAACAAATATTTTATATGATTTTAAGTTATTTGAATATAATTAGTCTTTAGGTGATTTTAGATAATACTAATATTATAAACCAACGATGAATTAGTTTAGTGGTTAAATTTTTAGATTTTGAAAAAATGTAAGAGTCTAGGGATTACGGGTGTGATTCAAGGTAGCAAGAGTCTAGAGATTACGGGTATGATTTTAGGTAATATTAGTATTCTAAACCAACGATAAGTTGGTGTAGTGGTTAAATTCTTAGATCTTAAAAAACTTTCGAATCTAAGGATCATAGGTATGATTCACGGTATGAGGAGTTTGCTTTTGAAAAGTTATATAACATGATTTATGGTAGAAGATGTACGAGTTTTGGTTTAGAACTAAACTAAACTTATTTGTCTGTTTTTTGTTATTGTAATAATTATTAATTTTAATTTTTGTTGGATTTGATAAAAAAACAGAGGATATTACAAATGTAGTACTTCAAAAGGATGTTTAGCTCGTAAACAAGTTGAACGAAATAGATCTGATCCAACGAAGTTTATCGTAACTTACACGGCGGAGCATAACCATCAAGCTCCTACTCACCGTAATTCACTCGCCGGAAGTACTCGTCAAAAACCATCTGATCAATCAACAACGACTAAAACGACGACGTTTAATACGTATTCATCGTCATCAGTGACGTCAGCAGATGATTTTGTTTTACCTGTGGAAGGAGACGAAGATCTTTTATCTTTGTCGGATACGGTGGTGATGAGTGATGATGATTTCTTTGAAGGATTGGAGGAGTTTGCCGTCGGTGATAGCTTTTCCGGTGACTCAGCTCCGGCGAGTTTTGATCTTTCTTGGGTTGTTAATAGTGCTCGAGATGGAATATGATTCGCCGATGATAGAATTACTATTTTTAGGATTTAAGAAATTAAATTATTATCGGATTATATGTAAAAAAATAGGAAAAAGAATTGTTCTTTGTTACTATTTTTCTGTTTTTTTTTTTTACTTATCTTGTTTTAAAATATTTATATTTTAATTGTATATTTCTTTAGCACAATATTATGAATCAATTGAGCTATAGATTACTTATTACTTATTAGTCAAGAGACATAAATGTGATTACATATTATTTATGGGACATAGAGATACAAATATAATATTATCAATTGCTTTAAGAAGTTAAAAGTGTTTAAGTTGTTTCATTTCAAAATATATTTTATACATATTATAAAATTTATCATTTCTATTCTTTCATTTTTCATAATATTGATTTAAACTCTTTACTTAGTTACCAAAATTTGAATAAAATTTTAAAATATAGATTATGAGTATATATTTACTTTAATGATTGTAAAATGTATGTTATTAGTCTATATATATTTAAGATGATATTATTATATAAATATTTTATGATTTTTTATAAGTGTTGTAGATGTAATAACTTATTTATATTTCACATTTGAATCAATAAAATCTGATATATAATCAATTTTTTGTTAAACAAAACTTAGTTACATAGTACTGTATTTTTGATTAAAAAAAATAACGCAGACATATACTAACCACTTGAAAAAAAAAACTATTTTGTTACATAATTTTGGTTTAAAATAATAGTAATAATAAAATATATATGATGTTCATTTAATGGTAAACATGGCACATGCAATAGTTTGAGTTTGGGTAAGGTATGGGCAATAGAATATCAATTTAGCTGCTTGCCTTTCACCTTCACCTTCACCTTCACTGGGCTATATGTTCAGGCCCACGTTCACCTTCCTTTCTAAATTCTACATCCATGTGATTTCTATTTATTACAATCTTCTCCACACTCTTTAACTAAAATATGTTAAATTTGTGATTTCTAAGAATATTTATTAGTTTTTAGCTTTGAGGCGAGAGATATAAAATCTATATCCAAATGTAATAGAGTGATACATCAATTATACTAATAAAAATTACTTGATTATATGTTTTGAATAAAAATTTGTAATAATGAGATCATGAAACTATATACATTTTCTTAATGACCAAGAAGTTTTAGATCAAAATTTTTACATTTTTCCAAGACGAAGTTTAAACCATGTTTTAATAACTTTCTTTTGGAGAAGAGGTCTTTCTTAACGTGAATTGAAACTAAGAATACAACATCACCAACGACTACGCTTAAACCAACTAAATCAACTCATCATCATTGATGATATAACTATTCAGCATGTATAATTCTCAGAAGAATAGTAATTTAGTAATAATTTCCCTATGTGCATAGTAAGTTGATGTAGCATATTGTAGATATGTATTTACAAAAAATAGAATTCCTCTTTTATACATCAATTATACTAATATAAATCACTTGATTTTATGTTTTGAGCAAAAAACTTTAATAATGAGAACATGAAATTATATACATTTTTTAATAGCTAAGAAGTTTTAGATCAAAGCTTTTATATCTTTCCAAAGAAGAAGTTCAGACCATGTTTTATCTCTCCTTTGAAGAGGAGACCTCTTCAAACGTGAATTAAAACTAAGAACACAACATCACTATCGACTGGACTTACACCAACTGAGTCAACTCATCATTGTTGGTGATCTGATCATAAAAACTATTCAACATGTATAATTCTCAAAGGAATAATAATTTAGTAATAATTTCCCCGGTGCGTCGTGCCTAGACTCTTTGAGACCTAGACCAAATACAGTATGATTGTTTGTATTATCTAAATATTTTAGAATTATGGCTTAAAATAATTAAATAAGTATGAAATTATATTTGGTGACCTTGTAGGCTTGTACTCTTGACCAATTTGTATATGCTAGGCACGCCTATAAATTTCCCTATGTGCATAGTAAATTGATGTAGCATATTGTAGATATGTATTTACAAAAAATAGAATTCCTCTTTTATATATTTAATAATAATATTTTAAAAGGCTTAGGATCCATAAAAATAGGCTTTTTCGTTACTTGCTTTTAAAACTTCCATATAATTTATTATTTTTCTCCTTAAGTTGTGCAACCTTTCTAGGATTTTTGCCTTATACCAACGTGGGATTTCATAAAAATCTCCATGTGCATTCGAATCTTGTAATCTAAGTAAGATAAATTAATATATACTACTAGTAGATAATTATTTTCCCAAGGATTAAACTAATGACACTAATCACTAAGAATGATAACATAAAGATGAAAGTTAGACTTCATAATGTTATTATCTCTACATATAGATTTTTAGTATTTTCAAATCTACAAAACTTTTTCAACATTCTTTTTTTTCTTTGTATTTTTTGAGTTGAAAAATGACGAAGCCAAATGTTTTGACAAAGATTAGATTTTTCAATGGAATCAATAGACCAATTTATGTTTTAGCTGGTTTAGCATTTCTTATCTCAATAATTACATTAACTAAGTTCAATTACATAACACCATTAAACTTTTCAGATCGGTTTTGTAATAATCATGGAAGCTTTGAAGGAGACAACTACTACAATACTGTCGGAAGTCAAATGAGAAAGACAATTGAATCAGCCATTTTCAAGATTCATCAAGAAATGGATGATCTCAAGTCATTAGAAGCTTCTTCTTCTTCTTCTTCTGGTTCAATGTTTAGACATGTAGCTTTTCTTGCTGATATTCTTTCTCTAGTTCAATCAGTTCATATAGAATTGCCTTCAATTGAAGAAAGATTTGTTATAGATCATCCATTAAAGAAGATTAATGGTGATCTTGGTGAACATTTTATGAGAGAAGAGATCAAGAAGTACATCAAGATTAAACCTAATCGACTCGGAAAGCAAAATTTCATGGGAGCTAATGGTACATTTACTTCAATTGGACATTCTTGTTTTGCTATGAAGAAAGATTTAGAAGAATATATGGATTATGATGTTGGTGAGATTTGTAATGATGATTGGAAATTAGGTCAAAAGCTTATGGTTCATGGATGTGATCCATTACCTAGAAGAAGATGTTTCTCTAGAGGTCCTCAATTATATCATAAACCATTTCCAATCAATGAATCTTTATGGAAACTTCCTGATGATAGGAATGTGAGATGGTCAAATTATAAGTGTAAAAACTTTACTTGTCTTGCAAGTAATACTACATCAAGAAAAGGGTTTTTTAAATGTACTGATTGCTTTAACCTCACGCATCATGAATCACCTAGATGGGTTGTTGTTAACCAAGATTCAAACCAAACCGCGGATTTTACAATACAAGAAGTACTTGAAATCAAACCGGGTGAAATTAGAATCGGTTTAGATTTCAGTATTGGTACAGGAACATTTGCTGCAAGAATGAAAGAATGTAATGTTACTATTGTAACATCAATGATCAATCTTGGTGCACCATTCAATGAGATGATCGCATTGCGCGGTTTAGTACCATTATACTTAACCGTGAACCAACGGTTACCATTTTTTGATAGTACACTTGATATGATTCATACTACTAGGTTTCTTGATGGATGGATTGATTTGATTCTTCTTGATTTTGTATTGTTTGATTGGGATAGAGTTTTAAGACCAGGAGGGTTATTGTGGATTGATGGTTTCTTTTGTCTTAAAGAAGATTTAAGTGATTATGTTGAAGCTTTTAAAGCATTAAGGTATAAAAGACATAAGTGGATTGTTGTGCCTAAAAGAGATAAAGATGATAAAGAAGTTTTTTTTTCTGCTGTTCTTGAGAAACCTCCAAGACCTTTTAGATGAATGGTTATTGGAAAGAGTCTTTGTGTTTATTATTGTTTTTGGTATTATTCTTATAAACATTATAGTAAGATATAAAAATGCAACATTATGTAGTTTGAATTATATGTTTGTATTATTTGTTTGTACTACTAATTAAAGGTGTTATATAAATAAAGAGTTTCACTTTTTTTGTCTATTTTGATTTTTAGATCACAACAAAATAACAAAAGATCAAGCGGTCTAATAGTTGTGTTACTGTTAAAATCTGGCCACTCGCATGGTAAATACATTTTTTCCTATTTATGAAATTTGGACTACTGGATCTGTCACTTGTAGTTCAAAAATTATAAATTAATGTGACAGAAAAAAAATCACAACAAATTAAATAGTTTTTGATATTTTAGTGTTTAAACTCTCCAGAAAAATATATTCTTGTATTTGAATCCACATGAAACCGAATAATTTACAAAAATAGTGTTTCCATCCAAAAAATTTCTGTTAGAAAAATAAAAGAAGTACTTTTAAATTTTAATTTTGACAATTTCAAAAGTATTTTTCACCAAAAAGAAATTGATCAAACAGGTTGATGTAGCCTAAATAATATTTTCTATAATAAAATAAAATGATTATTATTATTTTATTTAAAAATAGGTGAAAATTCCAAAAGACAATAAAAAAGTGTTGTGGCAGTTGTGTCTTCAGAGAAAGCTGAATTTTTGGGAATGGAGAAAGAGAAGGAGAAGTTAGAGATCGTTGGACCAATGGAGGATCCATTGATGAAAAATCTCTTACAAGAGGATATCAACAATTTGGATTCGCTTTGTTCATCAGATACTGATAGTGAGAAGCCTGATTCTCCTGTTCATGTCAATGCTCCGATCTATCGAATGTTTGGTAGAGAACGACCAATCCACATGGTTCTTGGTGGTGGTAAACGTAAGAACATTCTCTTCACTAGTTTGATTTCATTTCTCATAGATAAATTGGGAAAATTTGTGATGTAATTGTAGCATATTTAGTGTCATTAAAGTATGATCATGTAGGCTGACCATTCGGTTAACCATTCGGTTTCGATTCGGTTATTATGGTTAGGTTAATATAGCATCCAATTGGTTATTTTAGAGATTTCGGTTTTGTTCGATCTGGATATTTATTGGTTCGCTTCGGTTCGGTTAGTAACCGATTAATTTCCGAGAATAAAACGGAATAAAAACCGAAAAATAACTGATGAAAAACCGAAAATAGCCGAATAAAAACAAAAAATAACCGATTAAAAACCGAATAACCAAGAAGAATAATAAATCCAAAATTTAGAAGCATCAAGTATTCAAGTTATAATGGAAACCGAAAATTATATATATTTTTAATAGAATTTTAATAATATTATATATTAAAATATTTTTAATATCTCGGTAAAAAAATGTTTACGATTCTCTATTTTTAAATATATATATATATATATATATATTATTTGGTTATCTGCTGGTTTCAGTTTGGTTTTGTTTGAATTATATATATAACCGATAACCAGTGGATAGTATAATTGAAATACATTCGGTTATGTTCGAGCATCCAAACTTTAACCAAAACCAAATTTTTGGTTCGATTACGATTGGTTATTCGGTTGTTGGTTTTTATGTCCAACTAGTCTGATGTGTTGATAATTGAGGATTTGGATGATGAATAAACTTAATTCCATTAGATTGCATGACATAGAGATTCATGGAGACTCATTATATGATCTAGTCACTTAGTGGTTGTGTTAATTTTATTTGAAGCTGCTGATGTGTTGTTATGGAGAGACAAGAAGGTCACTTCAGGATTACTCATTGTGGTGACTTTGATTTGGCTTTTGTTTGGATACGGTGATTGTCGTCTTCTTACAGTTGTTTCTCGTTGTTTAATTATCTTTCTACTTCTCTCATTTCTCTGGTCCAATGCTCTCAACAGGTAAATCATTTTTTTTGTTTACTTCTTTGCCTCACATTCTTGAAATATACATTAACATATTTCCTAACATGAAAACTTTATAGATCTCCAGAGAGCATTGCTAAGATTTATATTCCCGAAAAACCATTACTCGAAGCTACTTCTTCATTGATTTTTGAGTTAAATTGTGCTTTGGCAACCTTAAGGAGGATTGCTTTAGAAAGAGACATTAAGAACTTTGTAATGGTAATTAAATCTAAAACAAAATTTAGGTTCTAAATTGATTTATTGACTGTCTCAATCTCTTTTTATTTTGCTTGATACAAGGCAATTATAGCAATTTGGATTGTTTCGATCATTGGAAACTTGTTCAACTTCTTGTCATTGCTCTATATTTGTAAGTATACTTGTTCGCCATTAAATGATAACATTTGTAGTTTTAGTTTTTTTTTCCTCAAAACGACCATTCTATTACATTTGTAGTTTTAGTTACATAACAATAATTTTTGGAACAAACAGGTTTTGTATTGTGTCAGACGGTACCAAAACTTTATGAAATGTATGAAGATGAAATTGATCCAATTGCGGAGAAGGCTATGATTGAGATGAAGAAGCATTACCAAGTTTTTGAAGCCAAGGTTCTTAGTAAGATCCATCGTTAGCTATACAAGTTTGAAAACATAGTTTAGTCACTTTTTTGATTATGTGAGTTTTGTTACTTTCTATTCAAGCCACAATTTATTCTTTTTGATACAAGTTTTTTTTTGGGTTTTGATTTCATTATTTGAACCCCATTGAGCAATCATATATATTTGATAATATGTTACTATCTATTATTGTTTTTGTAAGATGTTATTTATCTGAGATTTTTTGTAGAAAAATATAATAGGTTCCATTTTATAATATAATTAGATTTGTGAATAAGAAACAAATGATTTTTATTCATAATTCATAATTTATAAAATTTGTGAACATTTATGACCAGTTTCAATCGGAACATGAAAGATGTGATATATACTCTAAATGTTAATAGTTTAATCAATTAGATTCATTAATTTATTACTTTTTATCATCAACTTATTCTATAAATTGATTAGATAAAGGCAAATGTATGCAAATTTTGTACAATATTATTACGCATGAACTATACAAAAATGTGGAAAGTTTACTACAACATCTTATGATATCATTTTTATCAAAAAACATATTATAATATCATTAAACTCCATCATTAGCCATACTATTCAAAATTTTTGAATTAGATTCAATATTATAGCTTCGTCTATCTTGTTTATTATTATTTATTATTTATTAAAATCGTTTTGAAGATTTTTTTTATGATTTTAATATTTGAAACCCATTACATATTGATATTTAATTTTTTTATGGGATATATTAATACAACTAAATATTAACAAAGTTTAGAAAGCATATTCAAATTGAGTCTTTTCAAAATATATCTTATAAGATAATATATTATACAATCAATCATTTTTATTCTCACACTTAGTTATCAAAAAAATTTATTCATGTTTATTCTTTTATTTAGTTATTAAAAATTTAATTTAGCAAAAACTGTACAAAAACCTATATGAGCAACACAATATCTAATAAAGGATACATATGTCGGAAAACAACGACAAATTCCAAGTAAAAGATTACAAAAATGGAAACCAAATCATCAAAATCAAACAAAAATATATTTTAGCAAGATTCTTAGACTCTATTATATAAAATTTAAATTAAAAATTTTAATGACTTATGAAGTTGGATTGAATTTTTAACGGGTATAATGATCATAATATCTTCCCAATGTTTATGAATCATTCTTGGTGTCAAAATTATATATCCGGAAGTTAATAATGAAAAAATTAAAACATGAATTCAATAGTTGAATATTAGTGCATAAAATTGATGCATTTACACTACTAAAAGATATGAGACATAGGTAAAAATTTGAAACCCGTTATATATTGACATTTACTTTGAAACCCATGACATATTATGGAACATATTAATACAACTAAATATTAACAAAGTTTAGAAAGCATATTTAAATTGTTTCCTTTCAAAATATATCTTATAAGATAATATATTATACAATCTATCGTTTTTATTCTCACACTTATTTATAAAAAAAATATTCATGTTTTATTCTTTTATTTAGTTATTACAAATTTGATTTAGCAAAAATTGTACAAAAACCTATATAAGCCACACAACATCTAATAAGAAATACATATGTCGGAAACAACGACAAATTCCAAGTAAAGAATTACAAAAATGAAACCAAATCATCAAAATCAAACAAAAATATTTTTTAGCAAGATTCTTAGATTTTATTATATAAAATTTAAATTAAATATTTTAATGACTTACGAAGTTGGATTGGATTTTTAACAAGTATTATGATCATAATATCTTCACAATGTTTATAAATCATTATTGGTGTCAAAATTATATTCGCCCGAAGTTAATAATGAAAAAATTAAACATGAATTAAGTAGTTGAATATTAGTGAATAAAATTGATGCATTTACACGACTAAAAGATATGAGACATAGGTAAAAGTTTGAAACCCATTACATATTGACATTTACTTTGAAACCCATTACATATTGACATTTTTTATGGGACATATTAATACAACTAAATATTAACAAAGTTTAGAAAGCATATTCAAATTGTTTCCTTTCAAAATATATCTTATAAGATAATATATTATACAATCTACCATTTTTATTCTCACACTTAGTTATCAACAAAATTTATTCGTGTTTTATTCTTTTATTTAGTTATTAACAATTTGATTTAGCAAAAACTATACAAAAACCTATATAAGCCACACAACATCTAATAAGAGATACATATGTCGGAAAACAACGACAAATGCCAAGTAAGAACTACAAAAATGGAAACCAAATCATCGAAATAAAAAGAAATATTTTAACAAGGTTCTTAAACTCTATTATATAAATTTTAAATTAAATATTTTAAAGACTTATGAAGTTGGATTGGATTTTTAATGGATATAATAATCATGATATCTTCCCAATGTTTATGACTCATTCTTAGTGTCAAAATTACATTAGCCCGAAGTTAAAAATAAAAAAATTAAAACATGAATTCAGTAGTTGAGTATTAGTGAATAAAATTGATGCACTTACACTGCTAAAAGATATGAGACATAAGTAAAAGTTTGTATCTACTTCGAAAAAGAAGTGAATTGCGTCGTATTTTGGTTCATTCTTCCTCAATAGTTTGTGTACAATTATTCCTAAAGTCAACCCATTTTTAAGATAAATATATATAGACTTTTTCGAATTTTGATTCACAAGTCTTTGAAGAGCTTCAAATTTAAAACGACGATTTTCCACGATTAATTTTAGAAACGAGGTGAGACTCTAAATAAACAAACACAATACTATAAATTCTATAAAGTTTTAAAAGCAGCGATCTTTAAAACATATGAAACCAAATTTTGAAGCTATCCATTCTATAATGATCTATTTAGCCATCTTAAACGAGTTATAGAGTTGTTTCTAGTTTCAAATTGGTATTACATGCCTATATCTAATAGTAGATAATATATTCAAACAGAATTAACTGAAAGGCTTAGAAGATTTAGTAGGATTTTTATGCTTTGAGAAGATAACTTCTTGAAATGTTTAAGAAATGAGAATCTTTAACATAAATGAGAAACTTCGCATCAACCAATAATCTATTTATTTGGCTTGACTTTCTATTATATTGGGTTGCTTAGTTAACACATAATGAATATATTGTGTAATTTTATGTTGTTATGTGAATGACCTAGATCTCTTTAGGTTTGTATATATACAATGAAAACGTTTTCTCATATACAAAACCTTTCTCTCTAAAAATTTTAGGTCATGTCGAAGCAAGAGGAAAGTGGTATCATGTCGAGTTTTAAGGTAAAAGTTGGATATGAAATAAAGTACCCCTTGGTTAGGATTTTGAATTATATTAGTGACATAAGACACTCTTCTTGTTTGTTCCACAGTTCAAATACTTGCACTCGCTGTACTCACTTTTCTATCCGCGGTTGTCGTCGCGTTGCACAACACCGACGTATGATCCAAAGACGTTCAAAACTTCCTGGTTTTATCATCGTGATGAGAAGTAAGTAAGTATATATATAAGAATGATGATAAATATTGTGTGAGTGAATGATTTCGCTATCATGATTCGTATGGAGAGTAAGTAGTCTTTGCTAAAGTTGGACTTCTCTGCTTGAACCTTCAGAGGAGAACAAACTTTGACCTTGTGGGTGTATACGCGGTCAAGACTTGGCCTGACTTGCTAGCATCACTGATAAAGGATCCAACAATGCGTGCCAGTTACAAGTTTGACACAAATGCTCGTGCCTCTGCCATTGAGAATAAAGGTTGACTCACTGTAACTAGAACCATTTGTTGTCTTTCAGTTGATGATGAATATATTTGAGGTAAATATTATACTCCCTCTGTTCCAAAATATAAGTTTTTCCAAGCAAAAAACACAAAAAATAAGAAAGTAAAGGCTAACCGATCAATAAAAAGGTTCTATTTTTTTAATTGGTTGTCATATGTGAGAATCTTATATTTTGAAACAAAAATAAATATTTAGAAAGCCTTATATTTTGTAACAGAGAAATACTCTCTCTGTTTCATAGTAATTGATTTATTATATTTTTATGCATTAAATTTCTTCCATGATTGATTGATCATGAGTCAAAGAAATTGCATTTGACAAACTTGCTGTGGATGATATCTTCAAAGATGATATGCCCTTGGAATGAGTGGTGATGAGTAGTGATAAGTTGCAATCCTACAATATGAAAGAATCAGAGGTGGAAGAAGACAAAGAAATTCTTGAGTTGTATGCAGTATTAGCACTCTTGTCCTTCAAGTGTAAACCACAAGAATTTCAATCTGCCAGACCATTTGAACTGAGCAAAATGATGGTGAAAACCACCACTACCGCCAGCCAGCCCAAGAAGGCTGACAATGCAATCTTTTACATTACCTTCAAAATGGCATGCGGCCAAGTCTGCAACAGTATCATAAGGAAAACAATGGATGGATTGCCAGGTCATTTGTCCCTTGAAGCCAAATGTTTCATGTGATGTGAGTAGGAGAGTCCATGACTAAGACGTTTTAAACCATCTTCAATGGTTAAGCATTAATGGAGAGTGCTTAACTATTTTTTATATTAAATTTAATGCATAAGAAACTCGCAAATATTGTGCATTTTCTTCTCAAACTTATAACTATAGATGGTTTCCAATTTTTTCAAAACCATTAAAAAGCAAATAAACACAATGAAAATAAAAGTGGTAATTCTTCAAAGTAGCTTAATAAAAATTTTAGAATTATTTATCAAAATGAAAAATTTTAGAATTATCATAATAGTTCAAGATACATTTCATAAATTACAACTTTTTGAAGCTTAGATAATCGCATCAAAATTGTGGAATTTGAGATTTCTCATCGTTTACTTGGATCTTCTTTTTTGTTGTTAAAGTCGTTTACTTGGTTCTTTCTATATAAATTATATGTATATTAATTTTAAGCAATTTTTGTTTGAAGATTTATAAACTTATATGTAAAAGAATTATAATCCCAAAAAGAAGACTGTCCAAACAAAAATCTAACCTTTTAAAGCTAAAACAAAAGCTTTTCTTATAAAAGCACCGATACAGAGAGAAATGGTTATTGAGAGAGGTGAGAGAAGACTTATTAATTGCGTTTTGGTCGGCGTCTGTTTCGGCGTCGGTATGCTTTAGTTTACTTTTTTTTATTATACTTAGTTCTTCTTCATAGAGAATCTATTAGTTTCGCTTATCAGCGTTTTGAGTCTCTTTCGAGATTTTACTCTTCCAATAATGAAATCTCCGTTTGTTGGTATTTTTCCATAGTATGTATTGTATTATGGTGTTTTTCCTCTGGATAAATTTTCTGTAGGTGTTGAATCATTTTGAAATTCGTTTCGGATTTGGAAACCGCCATGGAGAGATTACTGGAGAAACAATGTAAGTGGTGAAGATGGAGAGATTGCTAAAAATAATTGGGATTATATCAGGATCATTTCAAAGTCTACAATATTTATGAAGACTCTGATACGGATTAATTGATATCAAATTGTTAAATTAACTAGTTTTAGAAACAATGGATGTTACTGATGCAGTTAGAAAACAACCTCAACAATATAGGCGTATAAATTGCATCTGAGTTAGATGGAATCAAAGAAAAGAAGATAACAACTATATAAATCTGTTAGCGTATAAGACGTTCTCCACCAGAATGCATCGTAAATATTACTTTTTATATTCACTATCTTGAGCATATGGCGCACATATATGCTTGTGTAATAATTTGTATTCTGTAGTTTTGTATATGGCATTGTATCTTTGATCCAATATAAATGAAAATTTGTTCATAAAAAAAAACATTTTAAAGCTAAGTTTGAAGCACAAAGTAATGTTTATTTCGATTTTTATTGTTCATCTATCACTTTTTTCTTCTTCTGGTTATATGGATAATTCAATTTGTCTCTAGGTGGATAAGAATTGAAATTACTTTCATTAAATTCATATTTAATTAACATATGCATGTAAATTTTAGATTCATGAAACTAATACAAAAAGGGATATAAAGGGAGAATTATTCTTGTTTATTTTTTCATCAAACTTAGCATATGCTATTTCGTATAATTTTTTTTGGTTATAATTGATTGAACAAGAGACTTTAAATCAATTTCTTCAAAATTAAAAAAATCTATAAAAAAGACAGATTTGTATAAAAGGTATTGATTCTCCATTATTCTCTTTCTCTTTCGCATATCTCTCTCTCTCTAAGAGATGGAAGCTGAAAATAGTGAGAAAGAAGAAACTCATGTTCTTGAGGTGAATCTTATCTCAGCACAAGGACTTAAAGAACCGACGGGAAAGCTCCGGAGATTGCAGACTTATGCATCTGTCTGGGTTGATTCATCAAACAAATTTCGGACTCGAATTGATCGGATCGGAGCTGAGAATCCGATTTGGAATGACAAATTCGTTTTCCAGGTTTCTTCTGATTTTCTCTCTAGTGAAACTTCAGGTGTTTCAATCGAGATTTATGCTGTTGGTTACTTACGAGATCATTTGATCGGAACTGTACGTTTCCTTGTGAGTAACTTCCTCCCAACCGCCGCTGCTAAAGTTCCGTCTCTAGTCGCACTTCAGATCCGTCGACCTTCTGGAAAGTTTCACGGCGTTCTTAACATTGCAGCAATGGTGATTGATGCTTCGGAGATTACCGCTGATTTTTTAAAATCCGTTCAAGAAAAAGTTGCAGAGAGTCGTCGGAGTCGAAAAATGAGAAAATCGAAATCTGCTGTTAGTTCGTCGGAGAATGGATTTGTCGATGACGGAGAGAGTTCGAAAGAGAATTCGTTATCTGGATCAGTGAATTTCTCAGACGATGGTACAGATTCGACGACGTCTTCTCCTATGCCGTCTCCTCTCGGAGAATGGAACACATTTCGAAATTTGGCGGGAAAGAATCATGTGAGATCTTCATCGGACGGTGGAGGATTGTTCTGTTGTTTCTTGATGAAATCGTCTGGTATGATTGGCGCAGTACAAGGAAAAGAAACGATCGACGGCTGAATGTCATTTTTGTTTCCGATCTTTGCCACGTGTTCTTATCTCAACGGTTCAGATTTACCTCAATGAGTCGTCGTCGTTTATATCGTTGCGACGGTTAGGAGTCTTAACTAACTCTAAAATTCGGAGTGTTCTTTTTTGCTTTTTTTAATAAAGAAAATTTCTTTTTTCTTATTAGACGATTATATCATTGGTATATAGGAAAATAGTTTCATATGCTGCTGATACACAATCTCAAAACATAGAAATTGTATAACAATAATGATATTATTACAGGAAAAAAAAAACAGAGTAAAAGAAAAGCTTGTCTTTTTTAATGAAACTACTCACTTCCTGCAATCTTCTTCTTCAAAGAGTCAATATCCTCAGCCAATTCTTTTCTGCTTGACTGAAACAACATGAACAAAGATTAGTCAATACATTGATGCTTGTGGGCATTTAAACCGAGCCGAACCGAATTTAGTTCGGTTAATTCGGTTATATCGATTCAATTCCGCGACTTTTCTGTTGTTGTTGTAGTGCGGTTCTCGGTTCGGTTTGACAATAATTTGATTTTATGAATTAACCGAACCGAACAGAACTCGCTAAAATTAACCGAACAAACCAAAATTAACCGAAAATAGCCGAAAATTTACCAACATTGAACTGAAACTAAAATTTTTGAACCAAAAATACCGAACTTCAAAAAACGAAAAACCGAATTCAATTCAGCCCAAATAATCGAAAACCTAATAAACCAAATAAGCCGAATGCCCACCCTATGTTTGTTGCAGTTTTTATTACCTTGAAGAGAAGGTATCTGTAAACAAACCAGCCTGTGTATCCAAGACCAATAAGTTCCATAACTTTGGGAAGCTACAAATTCAAAAGAAACATCACTCTTTAGTCAATCACATTAAGCTTTCTCTGGTTTCTTAAAGTAGTTTTACCAGAGGAACAGAGTTGATAGCACCAACAACAGTTGAAGATAACCAAACAGCAACAATGGCTCCTCCTCCATAAACAAGTACTGTTGACTTATTCTCAAGACCATCCCACTGTACCAAAAAATTCAATAATCAAAAGTCAAAACTCAATTCGATTAAAAATCAAGAAATTGCTCACTTTTTCCTTTAAATCTGTGAAAATTTCGTTGGTGTCAATGGATGTTGAGGTTTCTTCTGATGAAGAAGCTCTCATCTTCATCAATTCACTCTTCTGCAAACCATTTCCTGCAATTGAACCGGAAAATTCAATGGTTTATAAGTCTTAACCGGTATATACCGAACCAAACACACAAATATGTTACCAGAAAGTAGCTTTATCGGAACAGTGAAAGAAGATCGGCCAAAAGAGCGAGGAGGAAGGTAAGGGACGGCGGAGCAGCGATTGGAGACGATGGGGACATGTTGAATCATCCCTGATATGGAGGAAGAAGCTGCTACTGTCATCGCCATTGAAGCACACTGATAATTTCTTCTTCTTCTTCTTCTTTTGCTTACCTACTTCTCGTCTTCTTCTCTAAATTTTTCCACTCTCGTGATTCTGTGAAGCGACACGTGGATGATCGTCGTGTTCTTATTGGTTGCTGCTCTTATCTTTAGAAATCCAACTTAGTGGTCTTTATAGAAAGAATGCTTAAGGCCTGATAAAAAGCCCACTAACTACATAAGCCATTTTTTTCCTTCTGTCTGTCACATATAGGCCAATTGTTAAGCTTATCTTATTATTGATCTTTTTCTCTCTCCGGGAGAAAACGATTTATTAATGTCCGCACATGTAACTAGTTGAGAAATTTTTTTATATATGGATTGTCCTATTAAATATCTGCATTCGTTCATTTTGAATTTACATACCTCCATTACAAAGTATTCTCATGTAAATATATTGACTATTACGACATAAACTATTTTGTTAACGGGATAACTTAGACAATAACATGGACAATATACCGGTGCCTGAAAAAAACGTTGTCGTTAAAAACTTAAAACGATAAATTTTTATGTCAAAACGACATCATCTACTCATTAAAATGACAACATACATGTGGAGATTAATTTTGTTAAAACGACAATTTTTTTTAGATACCAATATATTGTCCATTTCATCATTTGAGTAATCTTTGTTACTAGATGAGTTCACACCATAATGGTCAATGTATTTACATTGGAAGACTTTGTAGTGAGAGTATGAAAATTGAAAAATTAACGAATGACACAATCCATTATGCGAGAACGAATTTCTTAACTAGCTATATGTGTGGGTACATATACCCCTTTCTCCCATTATTTTGTAAAAATGGAAAAGTATGCAAAGATTTGGTACATTTATTATTTTGCCAATCATTTTTTTCCATAATAAATACAACAAATATTGTACACTTATATTGTGTAATACTAAGCTTATAAAATGAAGTAAGAAAGAAATAACAAACCCACTAAAATATAGTGATGGTTACAGCTCTTACACCCTTATACTTCGCTGGCTATTTCAACTACTAACCAATACTCCATTTCTTTTCTTAGTTTATGAATTTTATACTTATTTATTGTGATTTACGTAATTAATATACTTAGGAGTTGGCATGATATTTTCCTGCAAAATTGTATTAGTCAATAGATGTGACTCTTTTAAGACAAATTCATGTACAAATGAAAAAATAGCAATACATTTATATATATATATATATAAATTATTCAAGGAATTTTCTAATAAATCATAGGAAGGATAAATGATTTGACTAAGAAAAATAAAATAGAGGCATAATATTTTAGTTAATTATTAGGATTTTTGAAACAAAATCAAAGACTTTGTAGAACTATATATATTTCAAATATGTGATATTCAGAAGAAGAAGAAAAACTAGAGGTGAGCATTCAGTTTATTCAGTTCAGTTTGTTCGATTTTTGGTTTATTTTTTTATTTTTTTTTTCTGAATTGAACCGAAATAAAGTCCGATTCGGTATTCGGTTCGTTCGGTTCGATTTTTTATTTTTGAAATTCGGTTTATTCGGTTCGAAAATATTAATTTCGGTTAAATTATTTGATTTTTTCAGGTTTTTTAGGTTTTTTTCGGTTTATTTTAGCAAGTTCGGTTCGAATCGGTTCGGTTAATTTGAAAATTTTTTTGCCGCCAAACCTAACTGAAAACCGAACTAAAATAAAAAATATACTCAATTGAACCGAACTAACCGAATAAACATAACCAAACTAAATTCAGTTCGGTTAAAATGCCTATCCTAAAAAACAAAAACTATAGAAATGCATGATTCATTAATTTTTTTTTTTTTTTGGATCAAACACATGATTCATTAAATATAATGTGATATTCATAATAATTAATTAAAGAAACGCAAAAAGTAATGTGCATGATCTTTACGTCATATGCATAAGCCGACATATTCTTTATAATCTCCAATATTTATTAAAAAAGAAAACTTCAATTTATTTCATGGGTCAAAAAAAACTTTCTTTCTTAATACAAAAAAATAGAAAAAGGAATAATCATCCACCATTAATACAGCTCAAACCCAACTTTCTCTCCCTTTTTCTTTCCAAGTTTGAATAAATAAAAAAGTACCATACACATTAATTCATCAAATCCATATTCATGCAGAGCTGTTCCATAATATTTATATGCACATGTTTGTCCCTTACTCTCTTTTTTGAGTGTGTTTAATTAATATTCCTTAATCTCTCAATCTCACTTCTCAATCATGTTTCCACCTTCAAACATCTTACCTTTATAATCAAATCTCAAAACCTAAATGAAGATTACAAAATCTCATTTGGGTCATACTTATTGAATTTCCTTATACAAATGGGATCTACAAATCTTGATCTCATCATCATCATCTTCTTCTTTGTCTTCATACAATCGATGATGGTTCAATGCATCAAGATTCAAGATTTGGACGATCTGATTCTATCATATGCGTCTCATGACATAATAACTAGAAGACATACAGGTTCTTTATACGACATTTCACTTCCATCGAATCTTTCCGACATTAAATCATCTGTTGTTACGGTTCGTAACAGTATTTTTTGGAGAAAAGGATCTAACTTTAGTGGAATTTACATTCCTCCGATGGTTAAAACGACGCCGTACGCTATTAGAATAGCATTTGTCTATCAGAATATTACTATTAGTGATGATCATCATGATCAATCCTCATCGGTTTACTTTCGGTTAAGTGATGATAATAATTACTCTTTTGTTTCTCCGGTTATTGGATTCAATGTTTATGATGCTACCAACACTAGTAATCTAACAAAGTTGAATCTTTCCATCAATAAAGATAATCCAATTTTGATTCGTTTTGATTCTTATGTTTCATCACATGATCATGAGAGAAAAAGAATCAAATGTGTAGCTTTTGGAGATAATGGATTGTTGAATTTTAGTGATACAATAAAAGATTATGAGTGTGGTACTATGGATTCTTATGGGCATTTTGCACTTGTGGTTTTAAATCAGAAACCTAAACCGGGTTTGGTTAAGAGGAGGAAATGGTGGTGGTTTGGTTTAGCTGCAATTGGAATATTGGTTATTGTTGTTGTGATAATTGTTATGGTGAAATTAGTGAAGAAGAAGAAGTTGAAAGAAATGGAGAAAGAATCTGAAAAAAGTGAAACAATTGGAAATATATGGATTGGTGAGAGTAGAATGCCAGCTGCTACAATGGTTAGAACTCAACCAAATTTGGAATATCATGAAGATATTCCTTCTTCTTCTTCAACTTTACCTTGATTTTTTTTTTTGTAATGTTTTTTTCTTTATAAAACATTTTTCTGGCTCTATGTACTGTACAGTAAGTTTACATTAAAAGTTAAGTTTTGGTAAGTTTTCAAGTTTAATTAGTCTCTTTTCAATTTTTGAACTTCTTTCCAATTTGCTAAGGATGTACACGCAAAGCTGGATATGAACACATCACTATAAAACATTTTAATGGTGTTTTCAAAGTTACATAACCTCAATTTATGAATCTCAATAACAAAAATGCAGCGATATATGTAAATATATTGAAAAGTGTTAATATATAACTAAACAAAAGACATGTTGTTAAAAAGTATTTTATAATTAATATTATGTTCGTCATAAATTACTTTTGCTTTTATTTTATAGGTTTTAGAAATGTTAGTTTGTTTTATATTGTTTTATTTATTTCATATTAATTATATATGTAAATTTTTATAAGATAAAAATTAAATACTGATAATTTTATTTTGTATGGACCCCAAAAATCTCAGCTCCACGTACCAAAATTTAACTAGAGTATGTATTGGTGTTTTAGTGTATGTGCATTTTTATCACAATTCGAGTAAAATCAAACTCAGTTCAATTACAAACTAATATTGGCATAACTATATACGAACTACGATCTAGTAACAAGATAATAGAACTAAACTAGTAAAACAAATATTCTTTATTAAAAACATTCTTATATAAATAAACAAAAAGTTCATAATTTTTTTTTTTAAGTTCATAATTTAACTTTTGACTTATATCGAGATTAATCATAGATAGAGTTTGTTTTTTGTTGTTGTTGATAATTAGAGCCAAATATATTAATTAAGAATTTTCTTGTTTTTTGCGTAGATCATTTACTTAGAAAAGTTATCTAACAAATAATGATGGAATTCGAATGAATTAATATTTATTGACGTATGGTATAATAATATACTTAAAGACTTTGTAATATAATATAATACTATGTCATTTGAACCATGATTAATCGTCACGTACAGTCCATCAAAGGAATTTAAAATTCGATACACACAAAAAAGGGTGACGAAGAAGTGTCACTAATTAACTATTTTCTTAACACCAATTAACTAAGGAAAATCAAATGATTAGGAGAACAATCGATCTGTAAAGCATATTATACGATTTTAAATATATATATAATTATCACAATATGCTTAGTTGGTGGATAGTTTAAGAATGCATTCTAACATTACCAACTAAAATTAATATGCTTCTATACAAAAAACTAATATAAGTGTAAACGAAAAATTAACAGTGGCAGATCTAAAAATTATTTTGTTGGGAGGTCATAACAAATTTTTAATATAAAAATAATAGTGATAAAAGTCAATGATATCATTTAAAAGTTTTACTAATTATTTATAGGGATCAAAGTCTAAATTAAACAAATATTTCACCAAATATAGTCAAATTTATAGTAAAAATGACTAAAGACATTTTTAGTAGGGATCAAATGATCCCATTACCTCTAAAGGGAGAATATGATATCGAAGGGTCGAGAATGGATATGAAAATTTGCTGATACTATTTCATACTATTTTTAAAATTTGCATGTTATCATAAAATTTTAAAAGTCATACTCTAGAAGAATGAACAAAATATTTGTTTAGAAACAGTAATGAAAAAAAGACAAAAGTACAAGCTTGCTTCCGCTTGAGTTTGATGATCGTTATGCATGTGAATCGTGTTGGAACTTAATTTTGTGACAGTAATTTTTGTCATTTATCCGGCGAATTTTCTTGTAAGATCGTTTCCTGGAATTACCGGATTTTGATTACATTGGAAAGATTGTAGTTTGAACTATAACTTTGAATATCTATATGCTAAAATTTGAGTTAATTTAAATGAGAAATAAAACAGCTAAGTGAGCTGAACTAGCTGGAAAGACTAGCTAACTTAGGTAGGTGAGTAAAAGACAGCTCAACCCAGCTCAATGAGATGAATGAGTACTGATCTAGCTGAATGGAGTGGTCAGCTAACACTCAAGCTTTGTGAGCTAAGGAGTGAAGTAGCTTTAAGGTGAAAGGTCACCAATAGAACAGTTGCAACCGTTGGCCGAATGGGCACCAATTGAAAATGTACAACGAAGGGATGTGTCTTTTCACCAATTGTCACATCCTTTCATGTGAAAAGATGCCTTGACCAAATGTCACATATTTTCACATGATGCCTCTTCGTCTCCTATATATAGAGCATCTCTCATTCATTTCCTCTCATCCGATTTTCAATTCAAAAACAGAAAACCAAACGGTCTTCTTTTCTTGAAAAGAAAATAATAAACATTCGCTATCTCAATCAACATCAGAAAACAAAGTGGTTTTCGATATTGAATAAAGAGAAGAAAAATAAATACCAATAAAAACTTTAAACGTTCCAATAAATACACCGTTCCAAAGTCTCTGGAGTATTCACATATAATAAGGTTGATAAGCTTTATTAAGAGTATAACTTAATAAAGACGTGTAACAGTTGTATGCTGGGATTTTGAAATAACGTTGTTTGACCATTTTTTGCAATAAAAATATGTTGGAGCTTGTTAATTATCACTACTACATTAGTTTGACCATGTTTTTGCAATAACGTCAAAATCACTAAAAATATATCAATTATTGAGCTATAACCCACAAATTTTTGTCAAAATGACAAAACTTGATATAAGGTTTAGTACGCTTCCTTTAAATCTCCTTAACAATAAGATATATCTTGGAGCTTGTTAATTATCACTACTTCATTAGTTTGACCATGTTTTCGCAATAACGCAAAATCACTAAATATATATCAATTAGTGAGCTATAACTCACTATTTTTTGTCAAAATGACAAAACTTGAAATAAAGTTTAGTATACTTCCTTTAAGTCTCTTTACCAATAAAAATATGTTGGAGTTTGTTAATTATCACTACTTCATTAGTTTGACTATGTTTTCGCAATAACGTCAAAATCACTAAAAGTATATCGATTAATGAGCTATAACCCACAATTTTTTTTCAAAATGACAAAACTTGAAATAAGGTTTACTATGCTTCCATTAAGTCTCTTTAACAATAAAATACGTTGGAGCTTGTTAATTATCACTGCTTCATTAGTTTGACCATGTTTTTCGCAATAACGTCAAAATCACTAAAAATATATCAATTAGTGAGCTATAACCCACGATTTTTGTCAAAATGACAAAACTTGATATAAGGTTTAGTACGCTTACTTTAAATCTCTTTAACAATAAAAATATGTTGGAGCTTGTTAATCATTATTACTACATTAGTTTGACCATGTTTTCGTAATAACATCAAAATCACTAAAAATATATCAATTAGTGAGCTATAACCCACTATTTTTTGTCAAAATGAGAAAACTTGATTTAATATGCTTCCTTTAAGTCTCTTTAACAATAAAAATATGTTGGAGATTTGTTAATTATCACTACTTCATTAGTTTCACCATGTTTTCGCAATAATGTCAAAATCACTAAAAGTATATCGATTAATGAGCTATAACCCACAAATGTTTTTCAAAATGATAAATGTTTTTGTTAATTATCACTGCTTCATCAGTTTGACCATGTTTTCGCAAGAACGTCAAAATCACTAAAAATATATCAATTAGTGAGCTATACCCAAGATTTTTTATCATAATGAGAAAACTTGAAATAAAGTTTAGTATGCTTCTTTTAAGTCTCTTTAAAAATTAAAAAATGTTGGAGTTTTTTAATTATCACTGCTTCATTAGTTTGACCATGTTTTCGCAATAACAACAAAATCACTTAAAATATATCAATTAGTAAGCTATAACCCACGAATTTTTGTCAAAATGACAAAACTTGAAATAAGGTTTAGTATGCTTTATTTAACTCTCTTTAACAATAAACATAGGTTGAAGTTTGTTAATTATCACTCCTTCATTAGTTTGACCAAGTTTTGCAATAACAACAAAATCACTAAAAATATATCAATTAGTGAGCTATAACCCACGATTTTTTCTCAAAATGACAAAACTTTAAATAAGGTTTAGTATGCTTCCTTTAAGTCTCTTTAACAATAAAAAATGTGGGAGTTTGTTAATTATCACTGCTTCATTAGTTTGACCACGTTTCACAAAAACAACAAAATCACTAAAATTCTATCAATTAGTGAGCTATAACCCACGATTTTTTTGTCAAAACGACAAAACTTGAAATAAGGTTTAGTATGCTTCCTTTAAGTCTCTTTAACAATAAAAAAATGTTGGACTTTGTTAATTATCACTGCTTTATCAGTTTGACCATGTTTTGCAATAACAACAAAATCACTAATAATCTATCAATTAGTGAGCTATAACCCACGATTTTTTGTCAAAATGACAAAACTTGAAATAAGGTTTAGTATGCTTCCTTTAAGTCTCTTTAACAATAAAAATATGTTGGAGCTTGTTAATTATCACTACTACATAAGTTTGACCATGTTTTTGCAATAACGTCAAAATCACTATAAATATATCATTTAGTGAGCTACAACCCACGATTTATGTCATAGTGAAAAAACTTGAAATAAGGTTTAGTATGCTTCCTTTAAGTCTCTTTAACGATAAAAATATGTTGGAGCTTGTTAATTATCATTGCTTCTTGAGATTGACCACGCTTCGCAATAACAACAAAATCACTAAAAATATATCAATTAGTGAGCTATAACCCACATTTTTTTGTCATAATGACAAAAATTGAAATAAGGTTTAGTATGCTTCCCTTAAGTCTCTTTAACAATAAAAATATGTTGGAGCTTGTTAATTATCACTACTACATAAGTTTGACCATGTTTTTGCAATAACGTCAAAATCACTATAAATATATCATTTAGTGAGCTACAACCCACGATTTATGTCATAATGAGAAAACTTGAAATAAGGTTTAGTATGCTTCCTTTAAGTCTCTTTAACTATAAAAAGTGTTGGAGCTTGTTAATTATCACTACTTCATCACTTTGACCATGTTTTCGCAAGAACGTCAAAATCAATAAAAATATAACAATTAGTGAGTTATAACCCACGATTTTCCTCATAATGAGAAAAGTTGAAATAAGTTTTAGTATGATTCCTTTAAGTCTCTTTAACAATAAAAATATGTTGGAGTTTGTTCATTAGCACTGCTTCATCAGTTTGAACATGTTTTCGCAATAACGTCCAAATCAATAAAAATATAACAATTAGCGAGCATAACCCACGATTTTTTTTTTTAAAAATGACAAAACTTGAAACAAGGTTTAGTATGCTTCCTTTAAGTATCTTTAACAAT